>JAAGNO010014173.1:0-18467 GCA_033439905.1 Ceryle rudis | reverse complement strand
AGGGGAGGTTGGCCGGGGCTCTGAGCACCCTGCTCTAGTTGCAGATGGCCCTGCTCCCTGCAGGGGGGGTGGACCGGATGGCCTCGAAAGGGCCCTTCCCACCCAAACCAGTCTATGATTCTAAGGGGGAATGTGTTTTTTGTGCAACCTGAGGCAAGAAGCCAAGCACAGTCCCCTCTCCAGGATAGAGCATTGTCCCCAGTGTCATCCCTGCTGCCCTCCACCCCACCACCCCATATCCGAGCCGCTCTGCTTCCGCCTGGCCCAGAGCAGTGTGTTATCTCGGAATAACCTCTGCTCCCAGCAGGATTTGGGCCGTGGGAGCTGAGCACCTCCCAGGCTATCCATTAAACCTGGCAGCACGTGGGGTTGCTGGTTACTGATCACAGCACATTTGGCCATGAAACTGCGATCCTCTGCTCCCTCTCTCTGTGCAGCTGCCATTGGGATTGGCAGGAACTTGAAGCTTTCTTAGCTGTGTGTTTCTAATGGCCATTTTGGCCCATTGTCGGTAAGCAGGTTTTATTATCCATGTCCAAATAATACTAAATTAATTACGCAACCTAAACTTGTGCAGTAGATATCCAATTGCAATCCTGACATTTACTAACCACCCGGGAGGACTTTTCCTGGCACGTGTTATTTGCATCCTATGGTCAGATACTGGCCCCCAGCTGAAGGACCAAGCTCCTCTCTCTTCAGTGCTACCCAGAGATGAAGAGACTGTCCCAACCCCAGGCAAACCACAATGCAGCTTTGTGGGGAGATAAAGAAGGCAGGAGTCAAACTGAGTTAATGATGGGAACGTGGGTCTTGAAACCAAGGGGCAAAATGGCTTTGCAGAGGGAGGGAACTGGGGAGAGACTGGAAGAGAAGTGTTATCTTCCCAGTTATCGATAGGAAGTTTTTCTACGTGTGAAGGTGTTCTAATCTCGAGGGTTTGGAGCTAAATCACTAAGTTGTGCAGTATTTTTGTGTTTGGAAGCAATATTCAGCTGATCTCAATCCTGTGCAGAGTGAGGTGTTGTAGGTGCGGAGCATCCCAGTGACATGAAAAGGGCCGGTAGCTGCAGGTGTGAATCTGGTTTTAGGTTTGCACCAGGAGAACCTGCTCTGCTCAAGCAAGGAGCGCGGGAACTAATCAAATCCACAGGAGAAAGATTTTTAGGAAAAATATTTGCTTCTCTAAAACTTAAAAGTCTGAGTGTATTTGCCTTTCACACAATTGTTATTATTTGCTGGTAAATATTAATAGTGGAGATATTTAAGCTAAATGTTTGGAAGAAAAGCTGTCCCTTTGCAATTTAGTGTCTTTATCTCCCTATTCATAGACCCAACTCAAAATTCTTTACTCTTAACATCATCATCTGTTGTCATAGAAACTATTGCAACACATAAGTACTCTAAATGACTGCAACTTCGATGAATGGCAAGGGATCAAGATGGACTGTGATGGGGGAACACTTTAAACAGATACATCTATTGAACAACAGTTGATGGCAAGAAGAATTATTCAGTCTCTCAACAAAGCAACATGTACAACGTTCGTTCTACTGCTAACAAAATCACAGACCGGTATTTATTGAACCTTTTGTTTATTTGGCATATTCTTTCCTACCAGACACGTAAACCAGAAGGCTCTTTGTTTTCTTTAAAGAAATCCGTGTAGTCCAGTTCTTGCTGGGATTTCTGTGTGAAATTTCCTAGGGAAAGTTGGGGTTTACATTCCTTATTTCTTAAGTTTATATTTATTCCTACACTGCTAACAAAGAAATTGTACATCTGCTTGGTTTCCTGCGGTTTGAGAACCAGCACCGAGCTTTGCCTCTTTAGCATTTGTACACCCATATGCTCTTCAAATCACGAGCGAAAATATACTCGGTGAATCCAGTTAGGTTTTAATTCGACAGCAACTTATATACCTCTCTTAAGTCTGCAGTCCTTTAAGACCCCTACATCTCTCTGAAGCATGTACTGTTCCCAAGAAGCAGAACAGAAGGTCAGTTACAAGTTACCATTCCCCCCCCCCCTTGCTATTGCTGCAAAATGCCAGAAGAGCTTCAATTTGAAGCCTGAAGAAACTGTTATTCCTGCATCATCTCAGTGGAATGCAAAGCTCAGACAGGTCCTTAGGATGTGTAAATGTCACAGAGATCCAGTTTTGCAGAGAAGTCATTGACACTCCAGTGACAGCACAGCAGTATTTTGCTTCTGGTTCAGTACAAATTACAGACAACTTGACATTAGAGACCTTCGAATGCAAAAGCAGACTGAAATCCTACACGATCAACTGACTTTCCCTATTTACAAAAACACGCCTTTCATTTAGACGTCTCTTTGGGGACAAATTGATGGAATGGAAACGGAATGAGGAGAGAAGCCAGGGAAGCTTCTGAGTCGTATGGTGCTGCTTGCTCCACTCTGAAGCCTCTGAAGTACGGCCGTGACTCTCCCTCACGAGATACTACATGTAAATGTTACTGGCACATCCCCGAGCTCTGGTGTTCAGCCTCTGCTCTCTCAACTCCCCCTGCGTAAAGCACAGAGAGACAACCTTTAAATAGGAAGAGACCCCAGCAGTCTTCCAGTCCCTGCTCGTATTCTTTATTTCAGATAATTGCCCGTGTTCATATATGTTGTCTGGTGTCTTTGCAATTACCCTCTTATCTTTCCCTTTACGTGCAGTAACAGCCCAGTGACCGTTCATTCTGTTAAGATGGTTGAATGCGGCTTGATTCTGCATTTTAAAGCAGTCATTTGCTGCAAATAAGACAAGAGAGATCACAGCTCAGCTAGGAACTACCGGGGCCATGGGTCAAAATAATGTTGTGGGCTCTACAGACAAATGTGAGCCCCAGCACAAGATGCTGTGTGTGTGTGGATGGGGCCAAGGTACTGGGTGAATGGCAGAAGGACTGGAGCGATGGCTTTCACTGCCTGTGAGGTGATGGTATCGTGACATCCTCCCAGCTGAATCTCGTGCAGATCAAGAGACTGTGAGAGCGTTGCTTTAAACAGCACAGGAGGAAAAGGGTTAATAAGACTAAAAATGGTGCCAGAATAAGTAAATTGTGCTCTTGCCCCAAAGAGTGACTTTGTGACTTCAATTCCTACAGGCCAGCGACGACCAAATCAACAACGCAGGAGCCATTTTCATGGCTACACTGCCCATTTTTTGATTTCTGTAAGAATTGGGTGGGGTTTTTTAACCTATCCCCAGCTGTGCTTGTGGGCTACCTACAAAAGCAGCCATCCCGTGCCTTCATCAGAACAAGAACAAGGGGTTCCCCGCGATTCTGGGTTGCATCTGATGGGCAAAGCTCCTCCTCGGCAGCTCCCCGGTCCCCGGCAGGAAGAGGCTCTGAGCATTGACTGTGAATTCCAATCTCTCAGCCACGGGAGGACTTTTCCATTTCAATTCCTGTGTTAGCAGGACCTCCTGACCGGGATCAGAGGAGCAGCAGCCCGGGCAACACCAAACTCTTAACTAGTGATGCTACTCGGTGAAGAAAAGTCATCGCGACTCGCGACGCCAATCGGAAGACAGGGTTTACATTGCCTAATTAATTCAACTGTCATGAAATTAAACTATCACGTACTTTGATATCTGTCTGTTTTCTCAGGTGCAGTTATATTTGAAGAGACCCCACGCCTGTTTAGCTGTGATCCCTTTTGGAAATAATTGGCGCGGGTTTGATTGATAATGTGTATTCCTCTTTAAAAGAAAACACACTATTTTTCATAATCAGAGGCTGAATGCATAATGAGTGCTCTGGTGCTGCCTTTAGCATCAGGTCTGTCAAACTGCACAGTTATTTCCATATTGATGCAAACTAAGATATTACACTCCCTCATTACATTGACATGGCACATCTTTCAACAGTCAGCTTCCAATCATACGTTCCTTGCAAACAAAATTACCTTCATTTTCTCTTTTGCTACAGAAGGAACTAGCAGTGGAAATGTGCCCTAACAAGCTAATCAACTAATTTTTAGAATATGTTTGAACCGTTTAATATTCTAAAAGAAAACAAGAAAAAGTTGCTAATGGGTATGCTGGCATAAACAGAAATAAATAGACAACTGGTTGACTGAACATTAGCATACTTAAGTTTTATCGAAGTCACAGCGGAATTCATTTTGCAAGTCAAAAAACCAAAATCTATTTGTATCCATAAGCCGAACAACCTCATTTTCTCTCTACATTCTTGAGCAGATAACCTTGGTTATGAAGGTAAAAGAAAAATAAAAAGGAAACTCTCCTTTTATGAGCCAAATACTTCAGGCGATAAATTGATTTTAGTGGGACCGGTGTGTAGGGCTACCGATAATAGTTTGTGTGATGCTAATGGCCCTGCTGCTAGGAGAGAGGAGTTGGGCTCTTGGTTATGGGCTGCCATTGAGCGGGTTGGCAGGGAGCGAGGGTGTTTCCAAAGCAACATCCAGGGATGGGAAGAAGGGAGAGGCGGCTTTGCAATGCTAAATCCTAACTCCTGTCCCAAACAGGCAGCCGTCAGCAGGGAGATGAGTTGGTGTTTTAAATGACCCAGTTCAGTCAAGGGCGAAGGGTTGCTGGGAGCAGACTGAAAGGGACCACAGGTGAAGAATTTTGACTGGAGAAAGCATTGCTAAGGTAGCGAACACTGTGCAGGGAAGTTAACTGATGGCAGGCTGAGGCCATGAGTGCCTCACCTGCCCGTGGCCAGGTCTCCAGCCACCCTCTGGGAACTTCACAGGTACCCTCAGATTCTTTCAGGAAACATACCATCTATTTTGCTGCAGGAGGTTTACAAAGCCTGTGGAAAGATCACCACTCTGCCTCCTTGTGTGGTTTGTTTTCAAAAAGGAGCTTGTTTTCATTTCCTATCGAGATACAGCTCTTCACTTATTACATATGTTAATTCGCCTTGGAAAATTCATGGAAAAGCAAATTATTGTGCTTATAAGGTGTTTAGGTAAACCCTCAACATCTCCTCTGGTTCCATGTGGAACAAGTGACAGTCCCTCCCTGTGCCCCTCTTTGGTTGCAAAGCCCTGACGTGATCAGGACCATAGTGATCACCAGGGATGGTTATGCCTGAGGACAGCCCTGGGCAGCACCTTCTCCTGAGGCAAGGCAGAAAACAGCAGAGCCATCCTCACGTGAAGCAGAGGCTCACCGGGTGCAGCTGTGTGTCCTCTGCGTGCTAACAGCTTCAGGCAGAGCCCCGGTACGCCCGTACGCCAGCTTCCCTCTTCGCACAGCCGCACGCTGCGCAGGATGTGGAGAGAGACTTTCAGCCCAGACTGGACCAGGAATCTGCTTTTGCGCCATCTATTATCCCCAGATTTCATTAAGGTCATGTGAACTTGGAAGCTTGTGAGTTGATCCTGAATATTTCAACGTCCAAATCATAGTCGTTCAACACACAGGTCACCGTAAGGAATATATGGGGTGATTTACACATCTCACACCATCACCTGGTAGCAGAACTTAGTCTTTTCCAGCTGTTTGTCTAAAATTTGGACTACATTTTGCATTTTTCTTCCTACAGGACATTTGAGAATCTGACCCCGAGGGCCGTTAGGTTAGTGTTGCTATAAATCCTCATATTATTATCAGCTGCATTTCCTTACTTATTCAGGGCAAAATATCTTCCCAGGTTGACAGTCGCATGGGAATGCACCAGACCGTTCCCTGATGTGGGCTAGAACAACACACCGAGTGACAAGAGAAACATCTGTTTGTTCTTGAGCTGAGCAGCGACTGTCTTGGATGAGGGTCCGGAAGAGGAGAAGGACAGCTCAAGATGAAAGCTTGCACTTCAGCTGTTGGGGGAAGGAATACATCCATCCTCCTGTAGAATATTTCCGCTCGGTCGTAAAAATCAAGGCGGTGACTAGTCCAGCAAATACCCCAGCACCGCTGTGGCATGACAGCCAGCAAATGAAACTGGAAATGTTTCCATCATAAAATCACATCCCATTAGTCGAAAAGGCGGGCTAGAGAACAGATGTCCCAGGATCTGGGAGTGTATCGTATCCATTATGGATGTCGTTTAGTCTAGAAAACAGAAGGGGTTATCGGATGATGAAAGTGGCTGTTGGAAAAAGAAGGGTGGAAGGAGCTCTCATCTGTTGCCGTGACTCTGACAGCTTGTTTCCCACCGAACGGAGCATGTGGATGTGGAAGGGTATGGCACGGAAAACCAGAGGCTGTGGGCAGCCGGCCGAGGGAGGGGACTCGGTGTGTAATGTGGTGTCGTGGTTTTCAAGCGGTCGGGCTGATGTGGGGCATGGAGCGGGTGAGGCAGCTTTCCTCCCATGTGTCCTTCCTAAGAGGTTTTGAACACACTCCTCAGTTTGCTGGTTTAGATACAAATTTCTACAAAGAAGTGTGATAACTCCCTCTGAAACCTGATTTGATTTTCTCCCTTCGCTATCTTATCTGGCATGGAGGAGATTTTAGTCACACTAGATTATGAAGTGTTATCCTCTCTACTCAGGCAGAGTATCTCCAGACAGTCAGCCTTCCAGAGCTAAGCTTCAGGTTGCCTCTGAGTGCAAGTTTAAACACTGAAGGTACCTTTTCCCCCCGACTGCCAGCTCAAAAGATGCAAAGGCATTGACCTACGCCTGGCAATTTCTTTACATAAATAACAATGCTGCAAAAGATCCCTTTAATGACATCAGTTATACATAACTAAGTGCACTTTAAACACGGATTTCTTTTATATTAGGGGGTTGTTTTGAAGCACCTTTGAATTCATTAAGAGCAGTTTTCCCTTTATAAGCTAAAAGGCAAGTTTCCCATAGAAGCCGAACCCCCCCCCGACAGGTACATTGTTCCACTTTCAGGTCTAGTTATTTACTTGCCAAATGCATCAGACACAGAGCCCGAGAATAGCTGCATGGATGTAAAAATATGTGACTTAACCTTCCTCTCTCTCCCAGCCTGTGCTCAGGCAACCGGGGATAGTAGCGGGAAAAAGGGATGTGGCATTGGGGGTGTGCAGGGAGGAAAGAAACCAGTAAGAGTTGAAATTACAGCATTTAATGGTGTGAAGCTGAAAGGGTTCATGCTTGCACCCATTCACCGAACAGGCTCTGCTACCAGACCCTCTGTAGGTATCAGCACATCCTTCCACCCAGGTCCCATTCCCAAGAGCATCAAGATAACCTGAAAATGCAGCAACTTGAGTTTTCTCTCAGGATAGTTTTCCACACTCCGCTTGCAAACCTGCCGGAGCTGTGGCCAGAGCCACAAGGCTCCTTCCTTCCTGCTTCTCTTGACAGCAATAGGAGGTCCTGGCCAGACAAAGGGCTTGTTCCCTTGGTGGAACGAAGGAAACCTTTCTCTTGAATTAGGTATGCAAAGCTTCATTCTTGGCCGAAGATCTAAACCCCGACCGTTTGTGCTCCATTGTGAGAGGTTGTTTTATATTGTCCCCATTCACAGTCCCTGTGTGCGGGAAACGGGGACAGTCATCTGTGCCAACTCACGCAGACGTCGCAAGAATAACTGCATTAAAGACAGGAGGCACTCAGAGCTTATGGACATATGGATATCTGCAGCAGAGAGAGGAGACCTCGATCGTAGCATTCCCTCTGCCGTGTGAGCTACTGCGTCTACTTAAAATTTCACTGACAATATAGAAAGCTGCCATTCAGCAGAGCAATATGTCTGTGCAGAGGGGATTGCTGGAGAGGAGAAAATAACAGCCAGCCAGCAGCTGATAATCTGCTTGTAAACTCCTGTTTGAAAATAAAGACAATCCCATTTTACAGTAACCAGATGTTTAACAGAATATTAGTATTTACAAGCGCCTCAGGCTTTGTTTTATAAAGGCCTGAAGAGGGCTTACAAAAATGTAAAATCAGAAGCCAGGATGCAGTTCAAAGGCTTCTCGAAGCTGTGAAATTTTGCGTAACGTGGGGTAGGTCCCCTTTTGTTCGTGCCTGGGATGGTAGGTGAGATTGATAGCCGAGTGTTCCTCCAGAACTTACCTAACCAAGTTCCTCTCTGCTCAGATTCCAACCCTCCCTCCCCCCCATTCTTTATTCTCCATAATTGGATGACTTCTCTCCAATTTTCTCCTTGGAACACTGGAGATAAGGTTTCTGTTTAATCATCCCACTTTAAGTACTTGCAATCAGACAGGATATTGCTGCTTTTAAAATAAGACAATGACATTTAATGACTTTCATTTCTTCCTATACAAAAGATTAATTTATATGCCGGAGTCATCTTTTTCATTGCAAAATTCTCTCCACTCTTTTTGAAATGATTCAACCTGATTAACAACTTAATTCTCCTTTTATATTTCTGATTTTGTGGTTTTCACTGCAAGCATTTGCTTGTCATCTTTTCACTAAATCTAATTCAGCTTTTGTTTCTGAATTAGTCTGTAGTTAAGAAGCCAGGGAATTTGTAAGGTGTGCGAGTCGTTAAAAGCTGTAGGAAAACAGAGGGATTCCCCTTAAGAGCCCTTAGAGGCTTGGAGAAATTCAGGTGTGTCCCCCTGGGAAAACACAGCAGCGCTGGGGGGGCAGAAAAATTCACCCTCAAGAATACACCTCGCCCTGCTGCTTTAAAAGGCGAAAACGCTGGTTATTTAACCCGACGGTTTTAAACTGCCAGACTTGTAGCGTTTAATATACTTCTGGAGTGCTGATGGAAAGAAAAGTTTCATCAAGATGCTGTCTTAGAAGGACTTCAACCTGAATGTTTCTCGGTGTACAGACGTGAAACGTCTCTTCCAGGCTTTGTACCTGCTGCATCGTTGCTGATGATTTGACGGTTAATAACGTAAATGGAAATGCAATCTTTGCCTTCCAGGGGGCGAATGCTTGCCTTTAGCAAGGTAAATACCATTGTCAGGAATTTATTTTGGTTTACTGCTAATATGCTGTAAAGGTATTAGCTTTTCCCTCTGCTGGCCATCTCTCTTTTTTTTGGTAACTTTTTGCTTCACTTAGCTTCTGTTGTTCTGCTTTACTTAGCCTGACGTATGTTTGTTACACTTCTGTGGCGTTTGTGTTCTTTTAGCTTCAGAAAATCTTCATTTTCTTTTTTCTTTCAAATCGAGCTGATTCTGTTTCTTTAAGCCAGCAGGGCCATCTCCAGCAGTTGTGGGATGAGGGGTTTTCAGGAGATAGGAAAAAGTACTTGAGCAATCCCCGTTACAAGGTGTTCTTTTTCGGACAAAACTCTTATGCCCAACAGATTTACCCCATAATTGTTTTCTGGACTGTGAAACCAGTCTTTCTAATGGACCTAATCTATAAATACAGCATTGAAGTGGTTTGGCATAAACCACTTTGCCGTGTGAGAACTTTTCAAAAGCTCTAATGGCTTTTTTTTTACACTTTTCTGTCTTTGTACGAGACAAATGGGTGAGCCCAGATGCTTTTATTTTTCCCAGTATGGTCTCTCTACGTGCAGGGGTTGCTCTTCCCCTACACGTATAGCAAGTGTAACAAGGTTTGTGTTGTGTTCGAGCCATAACACTGCACTTCCACACTCGCTTTAGTGCCACACTCTGTTTTCCTTCGTGTCGAGACATTCTCCCTATTGCCGTTGTTCCTCCTGAGAGGCGCTTTGTTTTCCGTTAAATGACATCTTCATTTCTGAAGATGGCACTTTGTTTCCAGATCACGTGCTATAAATAAAATCTTCAGGGGCCTCCTGATTCACTGTCAAGGGTTAGGGCTGGGCCAGCCACTAGATGAGTGACAGACGCTCTCTGTTAACCCCTCTCCCTTCCCAGAGGGGAAGAGAAAGGGAATAAGGGAGAGAGACTTAGCGATCAGAAAAGAAAACTAAAGCAGCTTTAATGAAGATAATGATAATAAAAGTGTTTTCCCCTCTGCTGATGTGGAGCAGGCACTGGGGAAGTCTCAGACTAGACTTAGGGGCAGATGGGAACTGGATTCAGGAGCTGGATTCTGTAACTGGATGCAGCAACACATGGATTGAAGGCAGAACAGACAGAGCCCTTCTTGGACACCGGCCATTGAAGAAGAGGCTTGACCCTCGTGATCCCTCAGCTTTACGCCGAATACACCATACATGGGATGGAATCCCTTGTTGGTCAGTTGAGGGTCACCTGTCCTGGCTGCTCGTCCCTACAGGTGCACCCCAGTGTGAAGCACAAGACTGAGCAGTGACCTTGCTCTGCACAGGAGCAAGTAGAAGCAAGAGCCTTTCTGCACATACCAATCCTTGGCAGTAGCTGTAAACATGGAGCGTTATCACTGCTCGAAGCAGAGACTGTCTCTGAAAATCTGCCATTAACTTCAGAAAGTGCCATTAATTAGAAGAGACTGAGCTGAAAAGTAAAATCACTGACCAGAATTAGTTCTGTCCTCACTCAAACCAGGACACGCACACAGCCCCAGGGCAGCAGGAATCTCATTTCTGCTGCTCTGCCCTGACCCAACAGCAGTTCCAGGTAGTGCTGAGTCCAGAGCGTTGCTAGAGCTGGCCCAGGGAAGCCCTACGCATAGGGCTCAGCTCTCCTTGCACAGGAACTCCTTCCACCCCAGTCCCGAAGGCTTGGGAAAAGTGGACGTGAATGTGCAGAGGGCTCTTTTTGGGGCTGTGAAGCCGATGCTGATGATACTTCCCATCTGAGAACTGTGTAGTATTGTAACAAAGCCTTAACACAGCTCAGCAATCAAACACCAGAGCATAATGAAAGCAAGAATATGTGTTTACCAGCGTATAAAGGCAGATCGAGAACAGAATTAAAATGATTCTTCACTTCAGGGCACGCACATGTAAATACATGTACGTGTCACTTGACTAATCCATGACACTTAAACCCAAACACAACTCCTATTGCTGGGACACGGCAGCCACGGATGGAAGTAATACAGCTGACTAGATTGGATCCACTTTCCAGATTAAGATCCTAATCTTGCAAATAACTCCAGGCTGCTGAAATCCTCCAGCCACGTGCTGTCCTCCCTGCGGTGTCTTCCACACCCCACTGGGGATTTCCACCGGAATGACAGCGATCATGCAGCAGCTCACTGGGATCACTGGGGTGCCGAGCAGGACCCAAGCAAAATGCATAGGACACTGAAGATGACAGATAACCAAAAGCTAAGTAGAATGGGGGGAAGGCGGGGGGGGGGGAAGGAAGAAGAAGTCTGGCGCAGGGCAGTTAACCCAGAGCATTACCTCTCCCGTGGAATTGGTTTTGCTTGGCTGCTGTTAGTACTCCGAGCATGGTTTTGGCATGGTAATTTCCTTTAAGAAAAAAATATCCGTGAAGGGAATGAGAGTTGACATGACAGATTGTATCTGCTGTGCCTGTTGGCCCCAAAGGCAGTCATTTGTGGTTTAAAATTCAGTAATTATGTATGTACACAAATGTTTCTAATGGGCCCCAAACAGTCAGCAACACGGGCCACCATCCCCGAGCGCTGCGCAGCAAACACGGGGAGATTAAAACGAAAGAAAGGAGTGAGGAAAGTGATGTCCACCTGAGTGGAGGGAAACCTCTAGAAGAGAAACCTCAGAATGGAGAAGAGCCACAGGTTACCCCATCACGAGGAAGGTCACTTGGAGAATTCTGATCGCAATGAAAGAGCAAAGCCCACGAGGAGCTTTTGCAAGGCTGGTTGGAGGAAAGCCCAGGCTCTCTTCCAGGCGGTGCTGCCTGCACAGGCAGGAGCTCTTAGGCACACAACTGCACACCCTTTGTCTGCGTTAATCTGCATCTTGACCATGCCCGAGGTGTGGACTGGCTCTAGGAGGGATTTTTATTCATCTGTTTTGAGCAGCTGATTCCTCTCTTAAAACCCAGCAGAGACCCTTGACCGGGCAGGATGGGGCTGCCGGGGCAGCGCCTGGTTAATGAACCACCGCGGCACCTTTGTTTCTCTGGCTGCCTTCTGCCCTGCTCTCACTTGTACAATTATTACAAAAATCAGACAGAATGTTGCCTTGAGATATGATTTTCATAGTGGGATAGATTTTATTATACCAGCCGTACAATACCCGCCATTATCATTTTGATTATGTGCTCCTCTCATTTGCACTATTGGAACATTATCTGCGGTACATTCATTATTACTTTATAAGAAACTGAAACTACATCCTTAAGATGAATTGTAAGGGAGGATTTCTATTTCCTCAGATAGATACTTTGGCTGAGAACATTAAGTGGCAAACATTATTTGTAAAAGTTTATTTTATATTATTTACGTAAACTCTAAAAGGAAGAAATAACGTAGATATTTCTAACAGACAGAAGAGCCTGCGGCTAGTTGCAACAAATGACTGCAATTTAGAATTCATGTACTATTAAGAAGTTCTGATTAAATTGTAAGTTCCTTCAGAGGAAGGAAGTTGAATAAATGAAAGCCTGGCCTTGGCCCGGTGGGCAGTGATGGGCTCGTGGGGGCCAAGGGTTCAGCGGCGGCTCACAGGTTCCCTCTGCCTCCTCGACCCAAGATCTCTGACGATCAGATCCATCATGAACCTGACAGGAGAGGGCAGAAGGTCAGGAAAATATTTGTGCTTAATAGCCCAATAGGGTTTAAAACAATGGGTTTAAAGAGATGCTGGATCACCTGTATGCCTGGTGAGCATCCGTCACTGGAGCACAGTATGTGCCCCTGGGTGAGACCATCTCGTACTGTATGCAAACGAGGTGGTCTTTGCCCTGAGGAGTTTGCTCCCTACTTCTTCTCCAAGTTGCCTTTACTGCACAGGAGGCTTCATCCTTCTCTACTCATGGGAAAGGAAAACCACCAGCCACAGAGATCTTGCCCAGCTCTCTCGGTGCAGGTCCATCTTTACTTCCAAATCAGGCCGCCCCACTTCTGCCCAAAGTACCTGGGCACAAATCCTGACCTTAATCAAGGTCTAAAACATCCCAAAACTGGGATACAGCCAGATTTTCACAGGTCCTCTGGCTGAGCAGTCTGGCTGGCTCATTAAGTGTTCCATATTTTTGTTGCAGATGTCCCTGCTCCATGCGGGGGCGGGGAGGGAGGTTGGATTAGATGACCTTGAACAGTCCCTTCCCACCCAAACCAGCCTGTGGTTCAACTGCCATGGCCAGGTGAGACTCGGCACTCGTATTTAAAGGGCATCAGCTGTTTCAGCTGCCACAAAGTAGTTAAACCCCAGATTTTGGGTGGAGCTGGACCATCCCAAGGAGCCTGCTAACGTGGGAAGCCCATTGCTAATTAAAAAAAGACACTGTCTGACTTCACTGGGAGAAATCACACTCTGTTCTCTAGATAAGGGAAGATTTTCAGGTTGATTGCAAATCATAAATATTTGATGTAC
The DNA here is from genome assembly GCA_033439905.1 of Ceryle rudis. Classification (NCBI taxonomy): domain Eukaryota; kingdom Metazoa; phylum Chordata; class Aves; order Coraciiformes; family Cerylidae; genus Ceryle; species Ceryle rudis. The sequence continues at coordinate 5,179 of JAAGNO010014173.1, read as the reverse complement.
TGTAATTACTTGTTCCTAAGTATCATTTCCTAAATTATTATTATTTCTATTAAATGCATAGGAACTTGGGATGGAAGAGTGAGTTAATGCAGTAACACTTCGTCCCTGAGGATCTGGGTTTGTGGAAGGTTGTAAGTGAACTTGTCTTTTGTTTCTTCCCACCTACCTGTCTCACAGACCACTGCAAAGAGCAGAAGTGGTGCTGAGGTGATCCCAAACTTAGCAGGATGGAAGTTGTGGGCTATGTGACGTAATTTTGACAGTTTCTGCCTGCATAATGCCCAGCTCTGGCTGATATTTCTAGTATTCAGAGAACCAAACTCATCCAGGCACGAAGAGCTTTTAAAAATGGTCGTAAACCGGTAGAAGCTGAACCCAACAGTAATGCAGGCCTGTGAGAGTAAGGGCTGGGGTCCTGCTCTGATCTTATGCTCCCTTTTACTCCTCCCAGCTGTGTCATCATCATGTCTTTGGGCAAATTATAACATCTCTCTCCTTCCTTCAGGTCTTGAACGCATCCAGGGAAGCTGTGGATGCTCCATCCCTGGATGCGTTCAAGACCAGGCTGGATGGGGCTTTGAGCAACCTGGTCTAGTGGGAGGTGTCCCTGCCCATGGCAGGGGGCTTGGGACTAGGTGATCTTTAAGGTCCCTTCCAACCCAAACCTTTCTGTGATGATTCTATGATTCCTCAGAGCCGTTGCTTAAATGGATACAACAATTCCTCTTTGGTGGGTCTGTGATAAGGTTGAGCTGATGTTTGTAAAGCGCACAGAGATCTCTGCTGCGAGGCAGCCTATGAAGTGTGTTCATCTTCAGGTTGTTCAAAGGAGCAGGATGTGGGCAGTCCAGCAGGACAGGGACAGAGAGGTCACTGGGAGGTGAACCACCTGGGGCTCTCGAGTTCTCACCCTTCTCTGCTCCAACAAATCCAGCCATGACCCTCTGAGAGACCTCCCAATCCAAGTTATTTTTCCCATCTATCCCACAGCAAAATTTCCCACTTGGCAATGTTGGGCTTGAGCTGCTGGAGGTGAGCCACGAGGTGCAGCTGCGGCAGCCCAGGGGGAGATTTCTCCTTCCAAGGCATCCTACAGCCACCCCTCCAGACCTAGGCATGGCACTGGCCGAGTCCCCAATGGTGGCAGAGGTGGGTGGCCGCAGTCCCTTCTCTGGCCAGTGGTTTTCTAGACCAGCTCTGGATTCCCAGGGTTTGGTTGGTTTCTGCCTGACCCCTAGTGCTATCCCCAGTGCACCGATTCCGCGGCTCAATTATTACTTACAAGTTGGTAAACAGAAAGAAAATATTCAAACTAATCTGGAATAAGTCAGATATACTTTTTTTCACCTCTGGGGAGATTTTCAACTATAACAATGTAGCTTTGAGCTTCTGACAGATGCTAATGAATTGTTGTTTACATGTTTGATTTACTGCCTAAACAAAGATAAGACATGCTCTTGAAAACACATTGAATGCACAATCCAAACACATCCATTAAATCTGTCACAATAAACATGACAGCTTTCTTCTAACCTAACAACTGGCATGCCTCATTTACATATTAATGAGAAAACTGGGATCAGTCTGCACAAATTGCTTCTATCTTGCGAAGGGGAAGCACTGACTGACAGTGCAGCTCTCCGTGGTGTAAATACAACAAGTAAATACCTCTGCCATCTTAATGGATTTGATTTTTATTTGCCTATTTGGTTCCACGGTTATTGATTAGTTGTCTCTCATGAACTGCAGTGACAGGCATCGCAGCTACAGGGGCCACTGAAAGAGTTCCTACAGCTCCCCAAGTGCCTGAGGTGTTTGCTGGGCTTTGGGATTGGCAGTTCCTAAAAGCACTTGGTTAAAGGCTGGATCTACCTTGAAGATCTCTCTGATCTTCATCACCACAGGGTACCCATCCCAGTGCTGCCAAGCGCTCTGTTGTCCTTAAAATGTGCTATAATGTCCTCAAAATACGCTATATTGTCCTCAAAACATGCTATATTGTCCTCAAAGTGTGCTACATTGGCCTTAAAACATGCTGTGTAGTCCTTCAGACATGCTGTATGGTCCTTAAACCTCTGGAGGCCGAGCCATTCTGCGGGAGAGAAATCAAGGCACAGAGGGGGAAACCGCTAAAAAACCCACCCCTGGGCCATTTCAAATCTGACTTGGGAGCTAAATTCTTGGAGTTACTTGGGTTCCTAATTCTGCAAAGGTTGTGCCAGAGTGTGCTTACCCCCGTGCCAGTAGCATGAGTGGCATCTAAATATCCTGGAAGCCTGAGCTATAGGCGTACGGTGACCTATTTTTGTTGGACCCTGGAAACTCTGAAGTCACATCATCAGGGACTTATGTACCATCTAACTTTCTTTTTTTGGTATCTGTACCCTACACTATGTTGTAGAAAACTAAAAACCTACTTTATATATCTTTAATTAGCTAAGAAGTAGAGATCTGGTCTGAGCTGGATGCTTAGACTCCCTCTGTGCCCGTGGAGAAAGCTCAGCTCCTACATAGGGCAGATCGTGCCACCTACATCTGTCACCAGGATCACGAGCATCGCTCTCCACTGCCTGTGGAGAAATCCCAGGAAGCCTCATCCAACTTTTGGACAGCTAAGGGAGATAAGATGAATTGCACCTTCAATGTCACTGACTTTCAATCAAGTTTACACTCTGAAGTGCTTAAATTACCTTCTAGAATGTCACTTAGTTTTCTAAATCACCAGGCTCCTTCTGGAAAATTGACTGGGAGCGTGTATTGACACAGTGTGACGTGGATGGAAAACTCAAAGCCTTGGGCTGTGCAGATGTTCCTAAGCCAAGATCCCTGCTCAGGTTCAGCAGGGGATGCTCAGGATGTCCAGGAGTAGATCCCAAACTACCTTATGGACCCTACAGACCATATCATTATATATTATGTTTTAGTGGTCATGGTAGTGTTGGGTTGATGGTTAGACTTGATGATCTTAGAGGTCTTTCCAGCCTTAATGATTCTATGATTAATGTATCAAAGGATCATTCTGTTGCACACTGCAGTGAACCCGAGCTTTCTGCAGAGCCAGAGGCCATTGCAGAAGGGCTGTGTGAAGCTGTAGGCTCCGAGACAACATCAAGACGAAGCAGATGCAGTCCTCAAATCCAGCTATCACCTGACTAGATTAGGAAGAATGGTATAGATTTAAATACCCTGGAGGTATTTAAAAGACATGTAGATGAGGTGCTTAGGACCATGGTTTAGTGGTGGGATTGGCAGTGTTAGGTTAATGGTTGGACTCGATGATCTTAAGGTCTTTTCCAAATGAAATGATTCTATGGTTCTATGATTTAAAATCCATATTTTTAACAGAAGACACTTTCAAGCACTCAGATGTGGTAGTTCTGACCATTACCTGTCAGTCTGAAGGCTCTGCAGACCTAGCTGCAAAATATTGATCTGCCTCTAGTTGTACACTTAAGACACAGCCGGGGCTTTGGATTTAGGCAAGTTCCCTGTTGTAATGGTTTGCTCTAAAAGGCTGTACCAATAACACTAGAACGACCCAAGCTGTTCCAGAGGACTCCAGGGAAATTAAAGCACTCCTATGCTTTGGGGTTCAGAGCTTTTTGTTGTTTGGAGGGGTTTTTTGTTTGTTTGTTTGTTTGGGTTTTTTTCTTGTTTTGGTTTTTTGTCTGAATGAACTACTTCTTCCCTACAAAATCGTGCATTCTGCTTTGAGTATTCTGAGGCCCACAGACCTAAAAATTTCAGAAGGCTCATTTATCTCCTGAACTTTATCTCCTGTTTCTAGATTAAAAGGGATGTGTTGACTTACTCTTGGCTATAGATTTCTCCTTCTCCTCCTCTCCAAGACTGTTCTCTGACTCATGTCTCCAGACGTTAGTGGTTCGCCCCTGAAGTAGTCTTGCATCTGTTTATGGCTGAACAGTTCGTGTGCTACTGGGGCATGGCGTAATAACTGAATTTGTATTAAATAATTAACATCAAATGAAACAGATTTTGCTATAAATGTTATTCCAACCCAGCATTACAGATCTACATTCAAATGAATGAACGCACCCAGGGGAACCCAGACAACCTCCCCCAAAACGAGACAAACCCCCAGACCCCGCAACTTTCTCCAGTGACAAAAGATCTTCATTCAAATGCAGAGATCCCCCAGCCTTATCCAGGATGAGCCATCCCTCGCAGTCAGAGGCTCTGGGGAAGTCGATGGGGTGTCTCGTAGAATAAGCTATTGCTCAACCATGCTGAGCAGAATTAGTTGCCTACAACATGCGAGCAATGAACTGATTTAATTCTGCTGTCAATCAACAAGGAAAAAGGGCCAGCATAATGCAGATAGTCGCTTCTCTTCAATCTGAGAAGAGCTTTGGGGGAAATATTGTCAATGTCATAATACAATATGTTAAATATAGTAGTTAAAATACTGTGCTGCAGCCAAATTCTCTTCTTAGCCACATACACAACTCCCACTAGCAGGGACAGGAACTGTGCGGGGTAGCCCCAGATGAGGAAAATCTTTCCCAGGGAGGGAAGGGAGGGCTGGGCAGTGCCCGTGTGCCCTCGGAACTGAGCGTCAACCTGTGGATATGAAAATATTCAGGAAGACTTTGAAGGCTAATGGGGAATAATTTTGAAAGAGATTTCTAATCTCGTGCTGCAGGACACTGGACTAAATCCTAGCTCAAAGCCAGCACTTCAGTTCCTCTGGACTAAGGAACCGTGGACTAAATAAGCGGAGGAGCGAAGCCAAGAAGACCCTAATCCTGATTTTAACACCCCCTATCCTTGGCTGCATGCAGATGCCTTAAAGCTGCTTATCCCACACCGTGCAAAACCTTAACCAGCATAGTGCTGGGAAGGGCAGCAGCTGTGGAGGGGCTGAACACAAGGCCTGTGCTCCCCGTGTTCTACGCTCGCTCTTTCTCGTCTAAAATTCCAACAGCTGCACTGTCAGAGATTTGCTTTGACTAAGGCCGTTGCTAACCAGTGAGCAGCGATGCAGCGAGGTCCCCATCTCCAGCTACGAACAGCTTCCAGTCAGTCCAGCCTTAAGAGATGAATGAGGCTAATAAATGGGGCAAAGCTTTGCTGGGGGGGCAATTTTTAAATAAATATTGTTTTCCTTGTAATGAAAGTTCCAGGTGGGAGCTTAGTCTTTATAATTATAGGAGAATTA
>JAAGNO010014169.1:0-47371 GCA_033439905.1 Ceryle rudis | reverse complement strand
CTGTGAGAGTGGTTAGGCAGTGGAACAGGCTGCCCAGGGAGGTGGTGGAGTCATCATCCCTGGAGCTGTTTAAAAAATTAGTAGACGTAACACTTGAGGCTATGGTCTAATGGGTAGAGAGGTGTTAGGATGAAGGTTGGACTTGATGATCCTAGAGGTCCTTTCCAACCTCAATGATTCTATGCTTCTATGATTTTATATTAAAAATACTGTCATTCAGAGAAAGACCTGTAGATCATAGGACATCTCCATGGATAGTGATTTTTATCTGAATTCTGTTGTGAAGAATTTTCTGGAATTTATTTTCCTGTTGTATGCTTGAATTAATAAAAGGTGGAAAATGTCACCATTATAGAATTTTAAAATATTCTTTGAGCTGTTATTTTCTTAAGTCAATTTTTATTCACCTCCTAAGTAATATTTTAACTATATTTCAAGCCTCACAGTGTCATTTCTCACCAGCTCAGGAAAAGGAAAGCCATACTTCCTATTGAAAGGCAGAGCCCATTACTTCAGAATGTGCTTAAATAAATCTTCTTGATTTATAATTGTTTTACTCTCTGAAGTTTCCACCATGCAGAATCTTTAAAAAAATGGGTTTGTTTACATTTGAGTTTGATTCAACCTATGTGGTACTGGTAGCAGAATAAATGCTCATTTTTGGCAGAGCCTCTGCCTTCAACTTTTTCCCTGACTCAGTTTTTCCATTCTTATGCAGATACATGCTCAAGTGTCTCTCACTTTGGGTCTTAATTCTGGTGTTCTTTGCTTAAATTTAATCAGACCAGGTGTTGAATTTTGTAGGCAAGATATTTAGGAAATACCTGAGAGATGGAGGTAATGTATAATCTCTACCTAAATGACTGCAGTAAAATGAAGTACGCTTTGTAAGGCTGACTACACACAAACTTTTATGTCCACTGGCTCCCTGAGCTGTGCAATTTTAGAAGCTTTTCCCTGTCCTGTGAGATCTGTCATTATCCAAAATGAGATAAAATGGCTTCAGAGCTTTCCTTTGACTAGTTGCATACGGCATCATTTGCTTTTTGTCTTCAAAGCGTGCTCTGTGCTTGCAATGTTCAAGGCAGAAAGATCAGCCTGTAGACTTATGGCATAACTATCATTGCATAGCATCATTAGGGTGGTGAAACAATGGAACATGTTGCCTGCAGAGGTGGTAGATGCCCCATCCCTGACATTAATGGTCAGGTTGGATGGGGCTCTGAACAACCTGATCTACATAAAGATGTCCCTGCTTGCTGCAGGGGGGTTGGACTAGATGACTTATAAAGGTCCCTTTCAACCCAATCCATTCTATACCTCTGCGATTATGAGCTCATGAAGTTTATAAACCAAAATTGTTGATGTTGTCAAAAGGGGAGCATGTGCATTTTCCCCTGAAGTAGAGAATAACCTTTCTTACTCTTGATTCTGCCATTGGAGGAAGAAGGAGTGTTAGTTCCTGCTGTAAAAGGTAAATTACTTCTTTCAAGGACAGTTCTTTCTGGGTTGGGTGATGCTCCATTTCTTGTGCTGGCTCCTGGACAGTGTGCATTTTCCTCGTTCTGTTGATAAGAAATTCTAATGGAAACATTTTCCCTTATCCTCTACTAGATGTATATGTTACATAGTTATATAACTTTTGGAGATTTAAGTCCTTGTATGTATAGTGTGGGACAACTGGGCAAAGTTGTTGACAGGACAAAGGGGTAATGGCTTTAAGCTAGAGAAGGGTAGATTTAAGTTAGACATTGGGAAAAAGCTCTTTAATATGAGGGTGATAGATCATTGGAATAGGTTGCCCAGAGAGGTGGTGGAGGCCCCATCCCTGGAGGCATTTAAGGCCGGGCTTGATGAGTCTCTGAGCAGCCTGACCTAGTTGGAGATGTCCCTGCTTATTGCAGGGGAGTTGAACTAGATGACCTTTAGAGGTCCCTTCCAACTCAATACATTCTGTGATTCTGTGAAAGCTTGATCAAGTTGCACAGAGCAGCGATGAAACATCTGGAATTCTGTTTCCAGAAGTACTGACAGTAGCTAAGGAGGAGTCTGCCCTTGGTGTTTTGTGTTTAGGCAGAAGAAAAATGGAAGCAATATACTGATGTTTCAGAATTTGCATTTATTTCTTGGAATTTTTAAAACCATCAAGATGCTTGCATTAGACAGGAGTGTAACTATTATTTTGCTTCATGATGAATTATTAAACTGAAACTATTACAGCCTAAAATAATTACAGTCCTTCAAAGAGATTGAAATATTGAGGTTCAAACAAATGCATAGTACTGTAAATAAAGCCTGCTGATTCTGATTTTTCAGAACTTGTTCAACAGTGGTTGGTAAGAAGGGTCTACTTAGATGAAAATTTGAATAGAAACAGTTTCCAGTGATAAGTTTTAATGCAGAGTATTTTCAGATTATGTAAGTGGAGTTTGTTGTAGATGAAAACATTCTTTAAGCATTATGATATCTTTTAGGAAAGAAAAAAAATAATATTAGAATCCCATGCATTCCCTGGGGAATGGGGAGTCTAAGAGGGGAAACATTTTAGGATAGGAGAGGATTTTGAGAATTACTTTCTCCCAAACTGCTTGTTCACTTTGTTATGCTATCCTTAAAATGCATCTTTAGAAGAAGCTTAGTGTACCGGCCAATACTTCATCACAAGCACAATCCCAGGAACATGAAGGTGGGTAGGGCCAGTTATTAATGCTGTATGTATAACCTAGTAAAATTTTATATGGGTATTTGAGAGAGTGAAATAAACAAAACTCTAAAGAGAACGTGGGTTTAGATTGGTCATCATGGGATACCTGCTTAAGGCTGCTCAGATTCTACACTTCATCTCTGGCTGGGCAGGTTTGGTCTGATAGAAACCATGCCATCCTGTGTGTGCCTAAGAGATGATCACTTAGAATTACTCTGATACTGTGATAGTCATGCAGTTTAGAAGCTCTACTTTCAGTGAGTAAAGCTGAAGTATCAGTTAGAGTGATCACTTTTTCACTAATGGATATACTCAAGAGTTGCAGTTTGTAATTGATAGCTGCTTATGATCTGAGAAAAAACCTTCAGCAGCTGTAAAACAGCTTTAAAACTAATATTTCTGCAATGGAATTTAACTGCTAAATTGTTACTTAGAGCTTTCTGGTGAAAACCTACTTCTGAACGACAATCTCTGCTTGGTACTAGTTACGTGTCTGATTCAAAGGAGAATATTGTCAGTACCTTATATATCTTAGGTGTTTTAAAGGTAGTTTGCACTGATGTGTCGTGTGGCACAGTGTAGCTCACAGGTAAATTTTAAGCCTATTCTTGTAAAGCCACACCAAAACCTTGTTCACAAGTTATACTGAAAGTGTCTTCTATGCTCTTCCTATGAAAGTAATTTTAGCTAGGATTTCTCTAGGAGAAATAGCATGTCTTCTGCATTTCCTGTTTCTAAATCTTTTGGAGAGGAGATTAGTCTGCTTTGTCTGTAAAGCTTCAAAATGTTTTGGGGTGATTCACTGCATTGTCTTGGACCTTCTGAAGTTCCATTAAATTTGTTTTGTATGTCAGAATTCTACTTAGTAAAGTTTACTCCAAAACCGTTCTTAAGTAGTTACCTGTATTACTAAATAACAGCTAGCCATACATTTATCACATCCAGTTGATGTAAAATTTTACTGATTTACCTTACTAGTGACTCTTACTGGTGTGTCAGAGGAAGAGAAGGCAGAAGTCACAGTAGTGTTGCAAATTTTGCATACGTTTTGCAAAAGAGACAAAATCTGGAAAGGTAACTATTATAGTTGTCTGTAGGTGCAGCCTCTTAGGTTTTTAACATTCTTCTGAAAGCTTAGGTGACTTAATGGGTTTTGTTGGTTTGGGTCTTTTTTTTCCCCCCTGATAATTGAGAAAAAATGCATTTCACTACCTAGAACCATCCAACAAATATTAGTTAAGTTTTTTCTAGAGCTTATTGAACAATTGGCCCAATGAACTCTGATTTCCTAATTTTCCTTAATCTGTCTCTCTCTGACTGATCAAAGTTTTGCTACAAGACACCTTGCCATCCCACTTTTTCAGGTATGAAAGCCAAAACATGGTTTTCTATCACTTGGATAAATTAATTTTCCTAAACAGTATAATGTTTTTTTTCTGAAATACCTCATCCCGAGAATGAGAGTGGGGAATAAAAATCAGTGCTGTAAAAAGTAGCTGCTTCATGTTTCTAATTACTGTAACAGAGCTTTTCATAGCCAGGTTGTGTGTCAGAGCAATACTGAAAGTGTGCAGGTGGGTGGTTCTGTCAGCTGTAGGGATGCTTTTGTTATTAACAGGCCTTGCGTGTCTAGTGGAAGAGCAGGAATGGTTTCATGTGCAAACAGTTTCTTGTAATTCTTCTCTGTGTGAGTTTGAACCTGGTCTATTTCTAAAAGAGATGGATTTGAATGTTCCCTGCTGAACAAAATCAGTCGCTAATAATGTTTCTTTTTCATCAGATGAAGAAGGTTAGAAATTAAGAAGCAGAAAAAATGATCATCCAGCCTCTTCCATTCTACATGCAACATTATTCCTTTAAGCAAATGTTATTGTCTTCCTTCTGTACTGGTTTTAGTACCTTTACCCATCTTGCATAGGTGACTTGATACAGCTCAGCTGAAATGTCTGTTTGTTTTGTACACCCATCTACTTCAGCTTTTCACTACTTGGCAAAAAAATATTATGTAATTAACTGGTTATTTTTCCTTTTCTAATTCCTTCTGATATGAATTAGGCCATTCTCTGCTATTTAGCAAGGACATATTTTGTACTAATTAATATTACAGCATTAAGGGAAACTGCTTGGAGGCTGACTGGCTCAGTGCCTAATTACTGCCTACATATTCTTGGTTAAGTGGGCAATATGAGCAATATCTTTTCAAACACCCAGACATATAGAAATGTTCCTGAGTTGTTATTGAAAAGCAGCCTTTTTTTTTTTCCCCCCAGTCCAGTTGACTGCCTAAATCTCACTAATACTCAGTTTCATCTTATTTTTTAAGCCAACATCTTTCTTCATGTTGCCTTTTGAAAATGATTTCTCTTGCCTCAGATCAAAGGCCATCACAGACTGAAGTGCTACAACAGGGCAGACTTGAGATAGCTTTTTCTTCACAGAAAAAAGGGAGCAGGAAACTTATTTAAAAATAGAGTTTTTCCTTAAAAAAGAAAAAATTAGTAGCACTGATGAAAACATTTTCAGAAATTCTTTACCAATATTCTGTATTTGATACAGATACTGGAAAACATGCAAGGAATTATCTAGACTGCTTGTATGAGTGTTTCTCAAACTGGAGGTGGGGGGTGGTTACCCACATGCTGTAAATATGCAAGAGCTGCAAGAAAGAAATGTTTTCCAGAAGCAGCTTAGATGTGTTTAAGTTACTAGTTGCCAGTATAATTAGTGATGTGAAAGATCAGATTCACTTGGGACAGAAACATTGAGCAGAATAGCTCAACAAGTGCTAATTTACAGCATAAGCTTTATCATTGGATACTTTGCTGCTAGTCTTGTCTTTGGTATTGGTCCAGTAGGCTTTTTGTTACTATGATTTTCCTCATTGGTATCAGCATGATTGTTATTTCTACAAGCTTTAGTGAGCACTGTAAGCAAGTTGATATCATTACACATTGTGTTTGCTCTGAAACTGTGTTCTTTCTAGGATTTGACTCTATTAGGTGACTAAGGTAAGTACAAAAAGAATGTAAAACTGACCAGAAGCTTTCTCACTTAAATATAGGATGCTTTTGCAGGGTAATATTAGTGAAAACTCTCTCAGTTATGCATCAAGATAGTTCTCCAGTTAAGAAAGTAATGTTCTTACTTGTATAGTTCTCTCAGCACATGAAAGCACGTTTACTGTATGCAGCGTGGTTTGTTAACTTAGTTAGCAAAGGTTTGTAGCCTGTCCTAACATTGTGTTTTGTGAAAAGTGAGCAAAATCCCGTTTTTGTGTTCCTTAGACATACTTTCTTATGCATCAGATTATCACCACTTCCTATGTAGCCACTATGTAGTGTCTGAGCTTCCTAGCTTCTGTCCCCTCATAGGGATTGTTGATAGTCTGCTGATGGAGACTCCTTTCAGTCTGGACCGTAAACCAAGCTGGGATTGGAAGGTAGAGTAAATGAATTAAATACTATTTTAAATTCATCTTTCCCACTTAATGAGGCGAATAAGCTGCATCCTGCTAGGGAAAGTCAACATAATAGCAGGAATATCTTTTCCTCTTTTCCTGTAAGTAATAATGCACATTTAGTAAAAGCTACAGCCCTGAAATTTGCAGACATTCCTTCATCTTGCTTTATTGTTCCTGTGTTCCAGGTTTCCCTATGGCTGTCACTTCCACAAAGCCTTTGAATAGACCCCACACAGGCTTTGGGTTTTCTCCCAGGGAATATGTGGCAGTCGTGCCCACCCGGTGCTGCTGTACAATGTGTAATAGTTGAGATGGAGTAGAATGATTTTCATGTGCTCACAGTCCCTCTCATCTTGGGGACTTTGTGTCAAGAAGAGAGGTTAAGGGGTAAACAGACACTTTAATCAGAGGGGGAAAGAAAAAGGCAAGACAGGAGTGAGCACTGCAGAAGATGAAAAGAAACAATGCTGGGAGCAGGGCAGCAGCAAGGAACTTAGCTTTTCGTGGCACAGGTGGAGTAGATCATGGGGTCCACAATCATTTTACTAGTCCTAGAAGTCTGCAGCACTTGTCAGTGTTGTTCCCAATGGGTTTTGTGGTGTGAAAAAGTGAATAATCATATGATATTAAAATGCCTTATGCGAAAATATCCAAAAATAGGCTGCGCAATTACTGGGGTTTTGACATTTAAGTGAATCTTTGTATTTTAAAAAGGAAAATCATATAGTGAACAGTATATTTCTGCTCCATTTTCTCAAAAGGTGATCTAATGTAAAATTAATTATGAGCTGGTGTCTCCATTTAAGGCTCAGGGCAAGCCCACAGGTAGCACAGATCAGGATTAGCCCTCTTGCCACTCCCTCCCAGGGGAGGATACAAAGGGGAATAAGGAGAAGAAAAAAAAAGAAAAATGCCTCACCCAAGATTGGAAGTTAAAACTGTAACAAATTTAATGAATAGCAGTAGAAAACCAGAAAAAGGAATATTACTGGAAGCAGGGTACAGAGCTCTATACCAAACCCACTCTCGGGTGGTGATGGATAGCACAGCACATGTGGAGTCAGGGCCAGCCCTGCTGAGATGTCCTCACAGCTCCCAGGAAGAGCCCCCCCAAACCTCCTGTCTTCTTTTTATGTGGAGTGTGGCAGGGAAGGGGAGGGAATAACAGCTGCTTTCTGACTCCTCAGGGTCACAGGGTTACCAACTGTTCCCCCCACTCAGTCTGTTCACCCTGAAACCACAACAGCTAGCTTCATTGAATGTAAACCCCTGCCCACAACTCTTCCACTGAATGTGTGAAGGCTCTTGTACCCCTACTAACAGAAGCTGGAAACTCTATCAATAAATACTTCATAAATATAGATGAAAACACTACTCACGTTTTTAATCTTTCTAGAAGATCTAAAGCATTTAAATTTGCAGTTCAGATGATGTATCCCCACTTGGCAACTGTAAAATAGGCCTTCTTTTTAATAGTCACTCCAGGGATATAGTGAGCAAAATAAGATTAAAGATATGATTCTAAAATAAGATAGGAGGTTTCTGAGTGTTGTGCTTTGTAGACATGTTTGGAAATATTTTCTGTAATCTACTGAGACAATGTTTTACTATATATGAAAGTTATCTTAAAGATGTGATTTAGGACAATGAATACACATTTTATATAAACATGTTTCATCCAGTGAAGACCAAGTATTATCTTGAATTAATGCATTTATTATCATGACAATAATATAAATCCCAGGAAAGATAATACAGGAGGAGAAAGCCAGAATAATTAATCACTACAGTCCAGAGGTGAATTGTTTGATATACCAATGGAGTTTTGTAACGCAGACTGGATTTTTTTTTAACTGGCTGAGTATAAAAAAAAAAAATGTTGATTTGCAATCCCTGCAGCATAAATAGTACATTTCTTCATCAGTCAGCAATACTGTTATTACTATAATTATACTCAGGCAATAGGATTTTACGCATCTGATTTTATCCATATGATAATTATATATTTATTACCCAAATTTCTAATGTTTATTTTGAGACAAGACATTCCTGTGCATGCTCACGCATGCAGGAACACTGAGGGCCTATCATGAGTTACAAGTGCACACTATATCGAAAAAACATGGTGCATTCATATTATTTTTTAAATGGATTGAATGTCTCACTTTCTAACATATAGTTAATTCCTAGATGGGTAAAACATTTTATTATTGTTCACAGTATCTGTTCATCATGGCATATTGAAGGGTAAATTTGGAGCAACTGCAGAACAGTCCTTTTTTGCTGAAATGGTCAGATAAATAAAACTGCCATGTTCTAGTTATTCCATCTTTCTCACTCACTCAAGATAACCAGCATCTTTCAGTAGAGCACAAACTAGGATGCAATGTTTAGTATGAGCAAAGAGAAGAAAGATCTCTAGTAAAAATTCAAGTAGCAGAAAGAAGTTTGAAAACCCAGACAGAAAATAGTGTTCTTTTAAAAATTCTTGTGAAATTAGCCTACATTGATCCTTAATTTTGTCAATTCCAGGGTGGAGAAAAGTCCATCAGTATCAAGTTAGCAAATACTTAGTGGCTTCAGCTGAAGCATTTTAGTGTCTTTGACTGCCCTCATTGAAAACACAATGCAATGATGAATAGCCGTTTTTGAAAATCAAGTGAAGTTAATTTGTAAATCTCTACACAGACACTCTCTTTCAGAAATACAGTAGCCCAGGGCAAGTATCTGCAGAGGAATGGAATGTGTAGGGATTTACAGTTTTTAGTTCACAAGATCTTAGTGTGATTCTGCATTTTTCTCCAACATTGTTTTTATAGCTCTTAAGTTTATTGCACTTCTCAGAGTTCTTGAACTGTTCATTCTATTAGTTTTCTCCTTCCCATACACTGGGATAGGTAAATAGCCTTCTGCATAGCTCTTATATACATAATTGGAATTATTAACACTTCCATTGTAAGTGCATGCTATTTATGAGATACTCATGGAGTGATTTATCTCTCTTCAAGTATCAACAAGCTATAGGGTTTAGAAATAAGCAGTGTTTATATTCCTTTCTCTGCATCTCTGACTGATGACAGGACCACTGATGCTGTGCTCTGTGTGGGGGAATACAGTCTAGGGAATGCTGTGTCTGGCCAGATCTAGAGATACAGATCTTAGTCTCTCTGTCATCTTTTGTAAGAAGATCTGCGAGGAGTGAACACATAGGATCAGCTTTGAAAGAAAGAAAAAGTGGTGAGGAATTCTTCATCTTAAACTTGAAATAGAGGAAAGGTTCTACCCCGCGCTGAGCTTTTAGGCTGAATAGGTGGTGTTTTTTTACCTTGTATTATTTTAATTTATTCCATCCTTTTGATATTCCACAACCATACTCTTTAGAGAACATTACTATTTTAAAATATATTCACTTTGCGGCATGAATTCTGCAGTATTTTAGAACTTACTTTGGTAACTTATTACACTGTGTATGAGTGTGCATAAACAATGCAGGATTGGGTTAATTATGTTAAAGAAAGTTGAGTTTAAAGTAGTCCGGGTAGAAGCCTGGAACCTGTGAATCCTTCTAGGAGACTAGAGGGGTTTTCTGCATGTCTGGTTGTGAGAAGCTGGGTTTAGGTAGTGCTATGGTCCGTGTTATCATAGTAATGGTACTTCAGTTTTTCAGCAATCTCGTTTGAGGGTAGCTCAGGAGCAAGAGTTTACACTAGAGGACTGTGGAGATTTCCTCGTTTGATGCTTCCGTTTAAGAAAACGGAATTCCTAACAGCTACTCAATTATGAAAATCATTGTGCCAGACTTACCATATTTCACTGCATATGAATATTAAAAAGCATTTCTCAATGACTGATGAAGATGTTCAGTGGAGATCCAATTATTATCTAAGATGCTGAGGGAAAAATAATGTCAGTGTCAATTAACAGAGTTCTACAGTGGCACTGGTATACCCGATTGAACGCACTCACTGTGCTTGCAGACCAGTTGATAACACTGTAAAAACTGAGATTAGCAAAATAAAATTATTAATTTGTAAGACAATGAATAGTTCATTATTAATGATAATATTTTAATTCAAGATTATAAAGGTGAAATAAAGCAATGACAGAGCTATTTATTCCTTTAAATTGCAAAGTAAAATTTAAACCCCGGGCTCATGAAAATAAATATGCAGGTTTGCTAAATCTTGCAAGAATAAGCTTCTCCCTTAAGAATCGTAGATGGTATTTCCTCTACATTTTTACTGCAGAATTCTAGTTTTATACTGTAGTACCCCAGAAACAGGATTTGGAGAAGCTTTTTAGCTATACAGTGCTGCGTTAGGCTGACAAAATGCAAATGTTTTCAGGCCACTTCAACAGTTGAGCAGAAGAGAGGGTGGAGCCCCAGGTTGGTCTTCCTAAAATAATCTACTCCTATTAGCAGTGTAGTACATTAACATAGTCAACAAATGGTAAGTATTTTAACAGTATAGTGCCTCTTTCTTTTTTTTCATTGCTACATATGGAATTTCCATATATTGCTATATGGAATACAGCACATGCTGTATTCTTCATCCCATGTCCCAGGATGATGAGTCCCATCCAGAGGTTCTGGCACCTCCAAGTGGTGTCAGACTAGTGGCAAAGCAGCAGTTGTGCTAGAGTCTCCTAGAAGACATTCCCTCCTCAGACTAAAGTGCCTTCATGAGGTCTGAAGTCAGTTCATCCAGGGTATCCTCATGGAGTAATATCATGGACGGAGGAGTAGGGTCACATTTCCTTCTATACTGGTCACTGACAAATTAGTGGTGCAAGGTCAGAATGGATAGGAAACTCATGATGGTTTTATGGTGATGCTATTGTGTAAGCAAGCACAGAAAGACACCACAGAAACAGGAAGAGAAACACAAATAGGGCATGACTCCATATATGAGGCTTATAAGGGATGCATGTCACTGCCCCTGACATTATCGTGTGTGACAGACAAAAGGATGATGAAGTGCTTTCCAGAGTGTCCAGCCTGAATATTTTCTCTTTGGACACCAAAGATTTATGGGATAGCGTTCCTTTGAACTGCTCAAGTGGGGACATTTGACCTGGGACACAGATTTGAACTAGTCTGAAGTAAAAATTCAAAAATGTCTTTATAATTGCTGGGTCCTCAGCAGCAACTGCATCATTGTAGTGATCTGCTTTTACTGTGCTACCCTACTTGGTGAAGAAAGCTGACTTTAGGAAACCTCAGGAGCTGTTGTTTTTCTGGATTCCATGGGTTAAAATACTAACCCAAGCCTTCCCATGCCTGGGCTTTATCGATCTGTCCCTCCTGCACTGGAAATCAGCAGGCAATTCTCCTCTTCCTAAACCAGCTACCTACCTTTCTGGCCAGGCAACCTTCCTCTCTCCTTTTGTCTTTTCAGTCCATGTAATTAATTATCTTTTCCTTACTTCCCCCTGCAGCAGCAACATCCCTTTTGTAATAGTTCCTTTCCCTTACTCCATTCAGCAATTGTTATCTTTATTATTTACTCTGAATTATCTTCATTTCCCTTACTTTCTCACCCCTGCCCAGAAGTTTCCACTCAGCTGTTCTGCTGGATACTGGTTGAGAGTAGAGGCGATCTGGAATGGGTGGTTTGGTCAAGTGAAACCTAAAATGTCTGGATGCTGCTGGTCTAGAGGCTGCAACTGGGAGATGTCTTCCAGCCCAGTGAGCCCCTCATCCAACTGTTCTTTTACTATCCATGCCCCTCACAGAAGTATTCCGCCTCACTCAACAGCATCTGGTGTTTAACACTTGTTCTGGTGGCTCTTCCAAGGGATTTTGTGCCAAGATGGATCTGGCAAAAATGGATCACTCTCACTACTTCTAATTGGACTTGAATACGAGTATAATGTAAATGAAAAGAGCATTAAACACTTTGCATAGTGTACCTTTTGGCTGATTTATTCTTTTGCTAATTGGCTGAACTCTTTGGATCAAGATTTTTTTTTTAATGTAAGTAACTGCCAACTTTTATTGCTTTTTATTGCTTCAGACTAAATATTAGTTTGATATTTAAATAATTGGCAAGAGAAAGTTGCCAGCTACTAGAAAAATTAGAGCAGTGAATCATCAAGTCAGGCAATATTATTTAAAAAAAAGGGTGAGGACTGTAAGAGTCCTCCAGATGTTAATCCTGTTCATGTCCCTCCTCAACAGAAAATATCCTGAGCACTTCAGCCTGAACAGGTAGTATTGCTCAAATATTGAAAATTAGCAGTACTTCCTGACATATCCCAAAGTGCAGTAAACGCTCTCCACTGAGCAACTCTGCTAATTCGAGCCATTCTGCAGCGTATCCAAGAGCAGCATGTTCCAAAGTGGAACTGGTGGCTCCATTTCATCACTGTTCACATGCTGCTGCAGTGAGACAAGCAGCCTACGCAGACCTAGGTAGCCTAGCAGATATCTGGGGTTGTGCTTGCTAGTGTAGTTACAAGGAGGACAACACTGCAGGTAGTAAAAGCACTCCCTAAAACTGAGTGCAAAGCAAACTATGATGGGAAATGCTTCATGAAATTCAATTCATCATTAAAAAATTTATGTAGATAAGGATCTTCTCTTGGTAAGAACAGACTTTGTCATCTGTTTGGTTTTGGTTTTTTTATGGCAATTTATTTTGATAGACTGAAGATAAAAAGAATGTGGAAACAATAAACATTGTTATTGTGTAGTAGTATCTTAGTTATTAAATAGGTACTGTTCTAAAATTGGAAGTGATAGGAATGCATTTAGCAAAACAGCATTTTATCATAGAATCATAGAATCATTCGGGTTGGAAAAGACCCTTGGGATCATCAAGTCCAACCATTGACCCTACTCTGCAAAGTTCACCCCTAAACCATGTCCCTCAACACTACATCTAAATGACTCTTAAACACATCCAGGGATGGTGACTCAACCACCTCCCTGGGCAGCCTATTCCAGTGTCTGACTACTCTTTCTGTGAAAAATTTCTCCCTAATGTTCAGTCTAAACCTGCCCAGCTTGAATCCATTCCTCTTGTTCTGTCTTTATTTACCTGTGAGAAGAGACCAGCATCAACCTCTCTACAATGTCCTTTCAGGTAGTTGTAGAGTATGATGAGGTCTCCCCTTAGCCTCCTCTTCCTCAAACTAAACAGTCCCAGCTCCATCAGTCACTCTTCATAAGATTTATTCTCCAGGGCCGTCACCAGCTTCATTGCCCAAAGGTTTTATCACAGTATGCCCTGAAAGTTGAAGCCAAGTGGTAGTAACATAGCGATTTTGTACAGTTTTATACAGTCTGTTTGTTGTTTCTACTGTTCAAACTTCATACTGTGCTTTTAAGCTTAAATACCTCTCTCAAAATGTATACAAGGCAAATGATTGATGACTTTCTGATTCGATGAACAATAAGCTTCATCTGTGAACAATGTGTTCTATCAGGTGTTAAACAACTTCATAAATGCCTTTTAAATTTTGTTTCTGTCTATCATGTGGAAAGTTCTGCTGAAACCTTATGATGGTGGGGCCTGCTCTCCATGGTCAAGGCTGTAACAGAGGTGTGTCAGTATCTGTGTTAACTTTGTCATCAAAGTTGAACACCCCAGATCCTGTTATTCTGAGAGCACTGCTCAGAGTTTTAGAACACATCAAGCTGTAGCACTGAACTTGAGGCATTGTGCTTGATTCCATTCTGGCAGCAGCATATGACCAATTGAAAGCTGCGTTACAGTGGTATGATACTGGTTTTAAATTTAGCCAGACCAAGATTAACTTTTGGAATGTTAAGTTAGTGCTGCAATGTCTGTATACCTTACAAAATATTCCTCTGCCCAGGTTAAGCTCACTACCCACTATTTCAGGAAGACTAAAACTTCAGCATCTTTTTGTGGTAATACAGGATGAAATCACCGAAGACGTGATTTTTCAGCAACATCCAGTATCTCCACCAATACCCTGATCTGTGCTACAGGTACCACATTGTTGAAACGCACACTTCAATTTAAACAAGCGGTACTGTGTTTGATATGAAGTATCAGAGTTAACACCTGTATGCAAAATAACATTCTAAATTTGAGAGGTAGGTAATTGCAAGAAGCCCGTTAAGAGAACAGGAGGATATACGCGTGATGATTTCACTAGTGCACCGAGATGTATTACACAGCTGAGAGCAGTGCTGCTTAGAAAGTTTGATAGTACTGTACATAGTGCTTTTGTACTGGCTTTTTGCCCCCAACTCTGCTTCATATTCTGGAAAATGTTGACAGTTGTACTGTGCACGTTGATGCCAGTTAGAGCACTGTCAGGAATGACTGTCCTGTAGCTCCAAGTCACTGAGTTACAGAATTGTTCAGGCTGGAAGGGACCTCTTTAGATATTTTGGTCTGCCCTGCATAAGTGGGGTTGGCTACAGTGTGCTTGTTGTACAGGACCCTGTCCTGTCAGGTTTTGAATATTTCCAAGGATGGAGACTTCACAGACTCCCTTGCCAGACTCTTTGGCCACCTTCATAGTAAAAAAAAACCACAAAAAAACCAAAAAAACCCCAAACAAACAAACAAACCAAACAAACAAAAACACAAAAAAACCCCACCAAACCACAACAAAAACAAAAAACCCAAACAAACAAAACCCAAACAAACAGAAATAAAAAAAAAATCAAAAAAAAACCCCAAAACACAACAACAAACAAAAACACAACAACAAACAAGCAAACAAAAAACTATTTTATTGTGTTCAGATTGAGTTTACTGTGTTGCCATACATTTGTGCCCATTGCTTCTTGTCCTTTCACTGGTCACTGCTGAGAAGAGTCTGAGTACTACTTCTTTATTCTCACCCATCAATTATTTTTATGCTAAGCACCCCCTGAGCTTTCATTTCTTCATGCTGAAGAGTCTCTGCTCTTAGCCTCTCCTCACATGAAAGATGCTCAATTTCCTTAATCATCTTTGTATCCCTGCATACTCATTGCAGTAAGTCTATATTTTACTGGGGAGACCAGAACTGGATACAGCAATCCAGATGTGGACTCACCAGTGCTGAGTAGGAGGGAAGGACCACCTCCTTCAGTCGGCTGGGTATACTCTACCTAATTAAAGAAATGAAAATAACAGCAGCTGCCTAAATGGTTGGTCAAAAAAAAAAAATAGCTAAAAGCACTCTTTAAAATAAAGCCATTTAAGAGTGGGATAGAGGAAATTAGGGGTTCTCGCAAAACTTCACAGAGAAATGATTCAGACTTTAAGTATGGGGAACCAGAGTATGGGAGAGGAAGAGTTGAGTTGCCTTCCTCCAGGATCTATGCATGCGATTTGAAAACTTGTCCTTAGGCAACTTGGAAATGTTCTGCTGAGTACAGACTTATAGCAGGGGTTGAGTAGATTGAATTAGACAGTATTTCTTCATTAGCAATTGTATTTGCCTAAGTGAGTGGGTGTGATACAGCTTGGGAATGGACTCAAACTCATG
The DNA here is from genome assembly GCA_033439905.1 of Ceryle rudis. NCBI lineage: Eukaryota > Metazoa > Chordata > Aves > Coraciiformes > Cerylidae > Ceryle > Ceryle rudis. Next base: position 31,748 of record JAAGNO010014169.1, on the reverse strand, counting down.
CAGCTACAGATAATGCAGCTGACATTTTTAGAGCTCTTTTGTTCATTTGTTAAAATGAAGTTCTAAGCGAACTGGCGGTATCTGTGAACCGCATACAGTGTGTGTCATTCATCTGTTGCATTGCTGTGTGCCTTCCAGTGAATTAAGTAACAGTATCCGGCAGGCGTGTTTCATTTTTCTGATATACTCTGTCCTCTACTTACTAAATCTGGGCATTTAACAAATGCAAATGAGATTAATATTATGTTGACTATTGCTGAAGTTTATAGAACCTCTCTTTTCATCTTAATTATGCATGATTAGTTGTTAGGACTCTTAAATGTTCATGTTTAATTGATTTACTTTATCTTGGGTGATTGGTGTAGTAAATACTGCAAAGAGAGGTTTCAAATCTGCAGCTACCTCTGGTACTAACTTCAAGGAAGAATGGAAAGGGATTTTTTTTCCAGTTTCAAGATTCTTAATTTGTTTTATTTCTATCCTATTATTGGGGTATTTTGAACTTTGCTGAATTCTTACTTAGATATAAATGCTTCGTTCTGTATTGTCAATTAAAAAAAAAAAAATCTATGTATTGGTAGTCTATGGAAGTTGTAAAAATAATGCAGTGGAATAGAGGTAAAAATGTAACATTTCCTCAAATAATTCTCTTTTTTTTTTAATAAACTAAACCACTGTATAGTTGAATTTATCACTTTGTATTGCAGAATGTTCTTTACTACACCCAAATATTTTTGGAAACAAATAGCTTGGCAATGAAATTATCTTAGGTTTGCATAGTATACAAAATTTCTAAATAAACAAACAAAAAATATAAATTTGAAGACAAATAATTCATCACAAGTCCTTAGGAAAATATCTGTTCCTCTGTACAGCTCTGAGTTGTTACCCAGGCACTAAGTAAATGGGAAATGGAAAACAAACCTGCAAGACAAAGGTGAGCGCAAAATACAGAGTTGGTTTAGTGAAGAGCTATTACAAATGCTCAGAAGTACAATTTAAAAACCAGACATCTCTTCTTAGGTACTGTTTATAGCAATTTAAATCTATCAAGTTCTGTGGTAATTTTCTGTGTATGGGAGACATTTAGTGTGGGCACAGAATTACATACAGTTTTCTGCTGGAACAACACTTTTTGCACTATGTTGTTTTTAATTTCAGTAACTATTCAAGTTATAATTTCCTAAGGTACCTTTTATTATTGCAGACAGATTAAATGCACATTTTATGAAAACCAAGAGTCTGTGGAACTCGGTTTAGTGTTTTTCTGCATAGATAGATAGATATCAGGCTATGTTTGCCTTGATAATGGATTTTTTTTTTTTTAAATGCCCCTCTCCCACACAAGAATTTCTCTCAGCTAAATGAGATTTTGTAACAATTGCAAAGTTCTGTCTGGAATCTAGAAAAAAAAAAAAAAATTCCTTTTCATATTAGAATCACTTGATTAGGACATCCAGCTACTATATCTAAACAAGTTGTAGGCATTAGGCTCTTGATCTGAATCACTTTATAGAAAAGGAGAGGTTCATTTATACCTGTGTGGGAATCAGGATCAGGCTTCCTGACTTAGTTACCTTTTTTTGTTTGTTTGTTTTGGCTTGGAATGTTAAAGTAGAGTTAAAGTCAGACAACTCTCCAAGTTGTCTGTTAAAGTCAGACAACTTGGAGAAAGTATATAGAGATTTAGCAGCTTTTAGGTTTAGTGATCCTGCTTTTCAGCAGGTTGATGTTTCTATAACAAAGTATCTCAGGAGTGTAGTGTCAAACCATGTAAACTACTTGATTTATGGGTGTCCTTGGATTTGAAAAGTTACTCTTCTGGACTTGAGCACCCTTTTTGTGTCCAAGATCTACTGAAAGCCATAAAGTCCTTCTGTAAATCTGTGTCTAAATCTGATAAGTCCTTGGATCCTGTCATCTGATATAATAGTGAACTCCAGTAACTACATTAAGAGTTTCTTGTGCATTGTGTCAATGTGGTAGTCTGATTTTAATTGAAGTTTAGTTACCTCTTTCATCACAATAGACACTGAGAGCTTCTTAGGTGCTTCTCCACAGAAAGAGACTTAGAAAACTTTTATTTTAAAGCATTTTTCCATGTACGTCAGATGAGATTATTACATAGGGTTTGTTAGAGATTCTGTGAGGTTGTATCACCTCAGTGTTAAACCTTCATCTGTAACTGTCCAGTTGTTTGCCTTCTGTCCTAAATACTATTGCGAACAATTTTGATCTTGGACATGGAATAAATACTAACAAAGGAATCCTTATGAAATAATGGCATCCTGGTGTTTGGAAGATGACTTTGTTCTTACTATAAATTAATCTCTTAACCTGTTTTAGTAAAAACACATACACATGACTTTATCCTTATCAGTAAATTCTGCTGTCATTCAATCACTGTTTATACATGTACCCCAGGAGGCTGTAGTTAGTTCACTGTTACTTTCAACTCCTTCACACTAAATGAAATACGAGGGAATGTCTCTGGCTGGTATACAAGCCAGATTTCTCCCTTTTTTATGTTGCCTTTGGAATCTGTTTCCTACTTTTATTTATGTAATTGGATTATGCAGTTCACACATTTAAGCTGCACAGTGGTGTTCTACCTTCTGTTTTTCATTCTTTACTTTTCATGTGATGTCTGAAGCCACAGTTGCAAAGCAGTTTGCAAAAGAGAGAACAGAGTAGACAACTAGCAGAAGTGGTGAACAAAATGTACTTTAGGTGAACACAACATTGTTCATTCTTATTTCTCCTTTTAATGGCTAGCATTTGAAGATGTAGTAGAAATGCTTATAGTAGAAACCAAGGTATGAATTTTACATGCTTTATCAAGACTAATTTAAAAGGTTTTTTGAGGTGCAGATGCTTACCAATAAAGGCACTGTGTCTTAAAGCCAATAAGAGATTTAGAATCCTAGCTTAAGTATAGTATGGACATGTTTGTGATAACAAGCAATTCATATCAGAAATATTTACAATTTTCCTTCCTTGGATGTTCATGGGTTACTGTCAGAGCCTCCCAATGTACTTGCCAAAAGCAGTCCTCAGTTATTGCATCTGAAGTACGTGACTGCAAGCTTCATGATGTGTGACTTCGGAGAGTATATATCTACCTACTGTAAGCTTGGTTAAGTTTATTATGAATAGTCTTGGCTGGTGCTTTTTCATCCAAAAGACTCCATGTTCTGTTGATGCTGAATCTTGAATGTGTGTGTCTACATAAGGGGAGATAGACAACCTGGGCAGTATACTAATCTATTCCGGTGACTTGTGATGCTTTCTATGTTTTCACATTTCTTGCAAGAAAAGAAACTGATTCCAAAATAAAATTCAGAAGATTTCATAAGTAACAAACCTTAACTGCGATTGCAAATGACATAGCAGTTCAAATTGCCTTACTTAAATATAAGGATTCCTAGACTAGGTTTTTGTTTTTAGTGAACGCTTGTGAATATGCTGCTCGAATTTTGAGACTTTGGTCACGAATTAGCATTGTTCTGAAAATCTGAACTTTTTAAAATGTTATTTTCAGATCCTTATTTAACAAATCAGGTCATATTAATGGATGTTGGCAAAACTTCATAATCTCATAGTCACACAGTACTTCTGCTTTGTAACACTGTTATGAGAATCTTTTCTAGTTCTTTTCATCTGAACTATGTTTTTCTTTGCCTAAGAAGTTAAGAATTGGAAAATGAACTGATAGCAATTGCCATTATAAATATCTTCAGTGTTCTAGATAAAATTAATGTTCTGGAACTGGTGCACAATGAGATCATTCGCAAATCCGTATGTAGCCTGTTTTCCTTATTTTGAAGTTTATTTTCTATTTAATATCAGTAATACAATCCAGGCATTTCAGTCCAAACCAGTACTTCTTGGGTGGTAAAACTCAATAGGTATTTAGTCTCATGCCTTATAAAGCTACTAGAGGCAAGTTATAATTGTCTTGAAACACAATGCCTGTCATAACTTATTACAGTTTATGCATTATCTATTGTGTAAATACAATATTGATTCTTTTAAACACAAACTAAAGTCACAGCAGAAAGTAACATCACAGTGGCCAACACCGTGACTTAGAAAATTATAGGATCCATGGCATCTTTCTCAGAACATTATCAGTTAAGCATAGCCGAAGTTTTCTTCTACTGAGTGATTTGGCTTTAGAGCTCCTGGTATTTACTGAATGCAGATATTAATTTGGTTGCCACATACATTTATTTACTCAGTATGAAAGCTGAAGAAACAAGGATTCCTATACAGAGCTTTTTAAATTCATTACTTCCCTAAATGCATCCGAATGACGTGGAGTGAATGTAGAAATGTTTTGGGAAAGATTATTTTGGCTTAGTTACATTTTGTTTTATAAATAACTCTGCATTTTAAAAGATGTTCTTTCTGATGTTTTGATTGAATTTTAGAGAGAAAAAAACCTCCTGATTAGCAGTTTTAAGTACTGCAAAATTACTAATAATGTCCCTGACTGATATTTGTTGCCATCTTATACAAGCACACTTTCTGAGTTTGTTTAAACAAATTCATTCTAGTGGCTTTGATCATAAATGATACACAAAAATTAAAGTTGACACTTCAAATTTCCATCCTACTATTTGAATCCTATGATTTGTATTGAAAACATTTTTTTGGGGGGGGAATGAAAAAAGTTAGGTATTCTAGTACTGAACACAATAATACTCTTGGTATGTTTTATATTCATTACCACTACAGAATATTTCACTAGTGGGTTTGGACCTAATGAGTCTCTGTATTAATACAAAGCTTGTTGTCTTGGAAAGAGCAGGTTTTGTATTCTTGGGGGGAAAAAAAATGAACTATTTGCTTATATTGTCCAGCGTATTGGTAAAGAAAACAAAGATTTGGAAAATACTTGAAAAGTTTCAGAGGAGTGGAAGACAGGCAGGGTTTTTTTCTAATACATTGTTTCTGTTATGCTGTACAGATTATGTAAAAATCCATGCTGCAACATCAGTGTCATAAGAAGAGTAAGATAACTGAAGCATGAAGACAAGAATAATTTTACAGATGAAGGTTAGGCTAAACAATTGAGAAAATCCTTTCTGCTAGTGTCAGATCTGGTTAAAAGAAAGGATGTGTGAAAACCAGTGGGAAGTAATCGGAAAGCAGTAACTGAGAGCATAAGGATTTTTAAGTCCCATCTTTGGACTGGAGCAAGTCCACAGTGTTGAGCACAAGACAGCCTGGTTTTTGTTAAGTGACTGTGAAGGGAACGTGTAGCTTTGTTTGTTAGTAGATTTGTTTGACTCAGAGAATGGCATCTCACTTTGAGTATGTAAAAGGGTATTCAGTAGCTGAAGTTAATGTAAAAGTTCCCAACAGTAAGCTTCAAGTAAATAACAAAGTTAATCTCCCTGGTGAAGGAGACTGAGAACATCTAGGAGTGTTCAGAGACAAGGCTGTGGCACGTATGTGCTGCTGTAGACAGCTCTGCTGACTGAATAGCCAGCAGATTTATGGAAGTAGAGCACGCAGGGTAAAAGCTGAGGCCAAGAGCAGGCACAAGGGAATACAGCCTGTTGAAGACAAAAGAGATATTGAGTCAAGAGAGGAATTAGTGGAAATGGAGTTTGAGATTACTTCTTTTGTCCAGAGAAAACTTTTCAAATATGTCCATGAAAAGCCAAACCACACATTCATCTAATCAATACAGGCTGAGGGTATGAACAATGTGAAATCATTGCCCATGTAAAAAAAGATACAGGCAGTTCTAAATGCAACTGTGAACTTGAAAGCAGATACTGAAGCTGGAAGGAAAAAAAATAAAGTGAATTAAAGTCAGAGAGAGAATAAAAGTTGTGCTTTCTAGTTTAAGTACCAGGAAATTTGTTCTTAACTAACAGCTAACTTATTTGAGCAGCTGAACTAGTTTTTAATTCTGGATGAGGCTTAAACAGAGCTACAATCCTCTTCTTTTAAACCAAACAAATCTATGACGAAACAGCTCTGCAGACTGTAATATCTGGGTTCACACCATGGGTGCTCAGGTTCCTATCTGTGCCATCCAGTCTTCTCACTTGAGTAACTGCACCATTTCATGGGAGTTTTTTCTTCAGTAGCTGTGGATATCGAGACCAGGACCCAATAAAATTAAGCTACAATGTTTCCTTTACATTAATGTTGTTATTACAATACAATACAATATTTACAAAAAAAAAAAAAATTCATTACTTTTAAAAAGAAATTAAAAATTCTTCTATGGTCTTATGTCCAGCATCTGTAATGACTTATTGCTGTCAAAACTACTATCAGAGTGAAAACAGCTTAGTGTTCTGCTTGCTTTCATTTCTGACAGTTACTTTCAGAAAAAAATCCAACAGTTTTATTAAGCCCTCTATATTCTTCCTCAGTTTCTTTTAAATATTATTACCAATTAACGTATTTCAAAATACTTTAGAGATCCTGCAAGTGATGCAGGTATTTACTTAATATCCAATATCATGATTCTTGCATCACTTCTAAATATTGGTATCAGTAATATTTAGCTGAATATTCAGCTTTTATAGGGAAAGCTGAAAAATGAAAACATGGCACATATAAGCAGTCTACCAGACACTAATATCACTGCTTTTACCTTACTGCTTTGGAAGAGTTGAAATCTGCTTGCTTATGAAAAAGACCAGTGCCCATTGCTATGAAGATAGTGCTGGTCGCTTGTTCTCAGCCCACTGATTTCAATTAGCTTTAGATGACCCAAATTTTAAAGTGAGGACTAAATGATGTGGTAAACTCTTACACGTCATGTTTAGTCATGCCCTTGGAAAGTGTCATAAATAGTTTCTTAATCAAATGCCTATTATGAGAAGATACTAGGGAGAACTCGACTTATCTTTGCAGACAGTAACAGACATAGTTAAAGCTGCAAGTAGGCACAGGATGAGTTTAGGGTGTTTTGAAAGGAAACTTTGGTAACAATTTAATTGAAAGTGTTAAAGGCTGTAAAACATAGACTTATGCAACTCAAGATACAACACACCAGAAGAATAAATTTAACATTGAATGCTAATCTCATAATAAGAGATGTGTTCATAGCTAACAAAATATTTAATCTGTTTTATTTTTAATAAAACATCTTAATTATGGAGTAAATGAGTCCATCTGTTAAAGCAAGACTCACTCCTTTATTTCTTGATTGGTTTTATTCTGTTTCTTTCTGTTTCTTTTTAATGTTTTAAAATAGCCATTTTTCTAAAAGCACAAAACAATTTTAATTTTTTGTTGTTATTATTTTACAAGAGTTTTATCATTTGGATATATTTTCATTTTGAGTGCCTTTGTATATAGACAGGCTATTGTGTTACATGGTTTGGGTTGATATTAGCTGGCAGAAAGAAACAGAAGGCTGTCTTGGCAAACCCTGATTTTTATGTAAGAGAACATCTGTGAGCTCTGTAGTGTAGCTGGACTTTCATAGCCTAAAAGAAAGCTAGAATCTAAATGCAATCACAACTGTCCCCCTGCAATTGTAAAGGTTACACATTTTGAGTTTAAGGATTTCCTGGTGAACCCTGAGGAATGGTACTAACTGCTTCATCTGCTTGCTGTGTTTTAGCTCCAAGGCAAGTTATGACCCTCTTCTGCCTTCCTATCCCTGCCTGGGCTTATAATAGCCAGGAAACTGTGATGGTTTAATCAGTAGTTACTGGCAGGAGAGAGTCAGTCCTCCATGCTGATTCAGGCTAGGGGAGGGATGATCAGGTGGGAGCACAGACTCAGAACAGCTATCACAGCAGCAACTACCTAGGGGCTGGAAAGACCAGCTGACGGAGTAAGTGCATGTGTGAGTAGTCCATGTTGACATTTTGTGCTGTTCCACTCGTACTGCTAGTAAGGTAGCTGGCTTGAGGATATTCCAATTGTATCTTTAAAAATTACACTATACTCCTCAGCCCTGTCCATCCGTTACTACCATCCATACTTCTATGGAAAGGTGCCACGTGTCTGGTGCTTCCCATTCCTCTCAGCCACTCGGTGAAAGCAGAGTACTTTGCAACAGTGTTTTCTGTGTGGTATTATGATTCTTCTCTGCTCAAGCTCTTAGGCTAGACACAGGCTGTTCAGTGCTGCTTCCTGAAGCCAGCACCTCTGCTGACAGCAGACTTCAAGAACTATCTTTCCTCTAGGATTAATTTTTTGAAATTTATATGCTCCCTCTATTGCTTTGCTGACTTTAACAAGGACAGATGCTCTATTTGCACTGGCTTTAGACTATGAATTAAGGAAGACAAAGAAATAGAGAATAAATTAAGAGCATAGATCAACATTTTTAGAAATTACTGTTATTTCCTAATGCATGCTGGATAGGGATTCATTCAGTTCATGTCCTAGGGTGCTGCTGAGATAAACTGTCCAGTCTAAAGTGTGTAGGGAAACACTGTGAAGGCAACATACACGAAAGAAAACTGTAGAGGGATGCAAATACACTTCAATCACAGCATTTTTGATTCTACTTGAGTCTATTTGTGTGTACTTGTGTTTGGAGCTCCTTTGCTTGTAGAATTATTCATGTGAGTTCCTTTCCTGCTTATTGCGTTCACTGTGTGAAAACTCTTTTGGAGCAGGAAAAAGCTCTGTGTTCTGTGCAAAGGGATGTTGAGAACAAGCAGTATTACTGCAAAATTCACATATTAAAACATTATATTGGTGTGAGAGACAAAGGGAATGAAGTTTTATTAATAGCTTGTGTTGTAACTTGTTTTTTCTACAATCAGTCCTTCCTCACATAGGGATGAGATGATGCAACTTGAGAGACATTTGCAAGCAACTGGCTCCATTCAATTAAGAGTATCAAATCAGGAAAATCTGTGATATCAAATGCTTAACAATGACCTTCTGGACAGCTGCGCTCTCTCGCTGTGTCTCACTGTCCAAAACACTGACATTTGTCATTTTACTTTAAAGCTGCTTTTGAAATTGAGAGAGCAGCTTAAAAACTCTTCTGTAGCAAAATGCAGAGTTTAAAGCTGAATTTCAGTGTCTGCAACTGGGCTCATAATGCTGTAGCTACTTTGGTTTGTATTTCTGTAACCGAGATTGGAATGTGGCCTTTAGCCCACTGAACTGATATTATCATCCTAAAATTTTGGAAGCCACAAGACTGGGATGTGAACAATAGCCCAGCACATGTGTACACTTACTTTGTCCCTCAGAATCTCTTGGGTTTTGTTTATTTCTTTCCCCAAAGGAGAAGTTTTAATTTTGCTTTTTAGTAGGCTATACAGATTCTCCTCTGAACCATCTCAAACAAATTATCTGTAATCAAGAGGAATGTTTCCAATCAATTAGTTACTGCAGCCGTGTGCTTGTATTTTGGATTACTCAGTCTGTAGAGCTGTATAATGAAGATTTTAATGACTGAACAGAATGCATATATTCAGCTGCATGCAAGCATGCCTGTTCTTATTTTGGAGAGCTGGATGTAGAATCATATCATAGAATCGTATATGCATGGAAGCATGTCTGTTCTTACGTTGGAAAGCTGGATGTCTATTATACATAATATTGTATATAAAGTTAGCACCTGCAGGAGGCGAGAAAAGTGTGCTTTATACTGAGAGAAATGGAAAAAAATTCTCTCATTTCATCTGCATTGATTTTCAACATCCCACAGTCGGTTCAAATTCATCACTCATTCTTTCCGAAGACCTTCCCATTTTGTTGCAGTTACTAATTGAAAGTTGCCCAATCTTTCTATATAACACTGATAATTTGTGACATACGATCTGATTGTGATTACATGAAACCCCTCCTGCAGATCTGTATCCAAAATCCGTAACCTCTGATAGCTAACGTGTTTCATAATGTCTATTAGCAGCTTGGATGTTTGCAAACTACTGTGTTCATTTTTTTTACTCTTGAAAAGTGCAATAACCAATCTGTGTTGTCAATATAATATGGGACAGAAAGGAAATCAAAAATAATATCAAAAGTAATATCAAAAGTTACTGTGTTAAATTTGCCATAAACTATATACCTTTTTGCTCTTGCTAGAAGTTGACATGAAGTGCTGTATTGTTTTCTCTGTCCCATCAGGTAGGGTTTGTCAGATCCTAAGTAAAGATGGCAGAACACTCTAAAAGTAGAGAGAAACATTCAGATATATGATACTTATAATTTTATAATTACACTAATGACCTCAGATCTCACTGGGTAGAAACATCCTACTTAGTTTTTTGAAAATTTCTTTTTTTTTTTTTTTTTGCCTGCAGTATATGACACCGTTTGGCTATCAGATAGAGCCTCTGGCATTGATGGAATCTCTCTTGATCTTTAGCAATGGCATGTCTCTTTGTATTTTCAGGATTGAGATAGTTGTATACTTGATCTTTTACCTCTATCATTTCTTCTTTTCCCCTTTCTCCTAGCTTGTTCCCCCACCACTTCTCCCTGTCTTCCCTGCATACGCATTTTTGCCTTTCTACTTACTGCTCACTGTGGCTAGTCATTAAGTCTAAGTGAGCTTGAAGGTGCTGTATTTCTCACCTTATAATAGGAGAAAACCAGCTAAGCTGTGCTGAACCGCTTTTGCTCTAGGACTAGCCCCATGTATCAAATGCATTCATATGTGATCTGTAGCTGCTCTGTCTTTGCTTGGTGCCTGGTGTACTGAAACAGTCTGTAAATGATTTGCATGATTGGGGTGTTATGTTTTGCAGGAGGCCGGCACCAGTTAACCCATTTATTTTTTTCTCTGTGCGTGTGGTGGGTCTGCTGTGTGTTCCTGGCTGCCTGCAAAACTTAACACCACAGCCCATCAAAGTATTTATAGACTCTCACAGTGGAACAGCAGCAGAGGATCCACCACACGTACACGCCGAGGGAAATGCTGCTGCTGCTTGGAATGCTGAAACCCCACCCTCACGTGAATTTGTTAGTGCTATCATATTGTTCCAAAGCTTTCTGAAACCAGAGGAAAGACTTGCCACAGCTTTACTTGACTTCAGCCCAGTCCATTTTCAGCAGCTTGTAGTGCTGGTTGTCAGAAAAGAAAGCAAGTCTTGTGCCTCAGGAGCATTTCACTTTCCTATGTTGATAGTGAGAAACACTTTTTTTTTCCTTCCCCCTAAAAAAACTTACGGTGTGTTTTACAAGGTTAGCAGAGTGATACCTCATAGGGCCTGTAGGTAGTACAGTAACATAGATTAACATGAATACATTTCATATCACAGTCTTACTTGGTAACATACTGTATTAAGAGACCACCTCTAAGAAACCTCAAACACATCATATAGTTTTGCAGACAACCACATCTGTTGAATGGCTTATTTCTGCCAGTACTTTTGTACCAGTCCGATACAGGTGGCAGATTTGGCTGTTAGCTCAAGCATTCGGTAGCTTTTTGAGCAACATAGAGGGAAAGATGGTTGACAGACGGTTGCGCTACTCGCTCTTGCCAGTATTTTAGATCAGATAGTGGTAAGTGCTGAATGAAAACTCTTGCCTAAGCTGTGATGACTGAATGTGCTAAAAATGCTCTTTATAACAAACTCTTCAATTTCTTGGTCCAGGAATCTTTACTAATTATTCACTGTGTTCACACTAACAATATTTCTTGGGAGAGGGAAGACAAGAAGAAGGAAATAAAAAGCCTAGGTGTGCAGATGACAGAGGTACTGGCACCAAGCTTATATCTTTTCCAAACACTCTTTGTCTATTCTACATGAAAAGAACAAACCTTTGGAGTAAATATTAGAATGGAACTTTCACCTGCTTACCAGGTATCTGGACTAGCATCTAGGCTGGCGTCCTGCTATCTTTCTGTTGTGATACAGCAACTGTATGTAGAATGGGTATTCCTACACAGGATTTTTAACCCAAATCCAAAAAAGTATGAGCTGGGGGGTGGATTAACCACCTGTCACAAAAAAGGGAACTGAACCCTGGTTACCTACATACTGCAGAACATGTAGGAAATGGAGCTGTTTTAAAACTGCTGATCTAGGGGAGTTCTGTCTATTCTGTTCGAACTAGTGAAAGGAATCAGTCCTATTTGGGGTTTCATACACTTGTGCTATTTTCTTTTGGGTTTTTTGGTATTTTTTTAACAAAAGAATGATGTTTATCTTCAGTTTTAAATCTGTGAAACTTGGGTGAAAAGACGCATGAATACCATTAGGGATATAATCCTTACAGAAGATTTAAAATACCTATCTGTCCTCAGTTTACCCACAGAGTCATTTTAAATGTTAATGTCTCTCCATTTTCTTATGAGAAACTGTAAGAGGCAGATTGATCAGTGCTACAGGAGAGGGAGATACAGTACAGTATCACACATTTATGCACAGTTTGTCCGGGTCTGTGTTGATTGTAGCATGGACATACAACCATTTAACTGCAGGGTATTAACTCAAATCTATCAGAGATCATTAACCAAGACGTCTACTGGCTCCATTAGCACAATGACAGTTTGGTTCTTGCAGTGCCACTCATCTCTTTCCACAACCCTCAATGCATCCCAAGTGTCTAGATTTCTAAATTATTTCTATTCTGAGGAGTATCCCGTAATGAAGAATTGATTGCATTTTCTTAGTTCAGAAAGGAAGCAAGGCCGTGTATACAGAGGTTCAATTATGAACCTGCTGGAGTAACTTTGAACCCAGCTACCTATCTGACCTCAAATGCTAGCTTAATTATGTATTGCTTGAAAGGAAACCTAAAAATATTCAGAGAAATAGTTTTCTTATCTTTTAGAATGATCTGCATAGATATATTCTTATTGAGGTAAATTACTGCATTGATATTATGTATGAGTTGTCACTTATCAATAGATCCTTTGGCACATGGATTCAAAAATGTGATGTGGAAGCATTTTAAGAAGAAAGACTTCAGATTAATTTGTACTGTTACCGAGATAGAGGTTGCTTTAAGACGTAGATGCATGCCACTACATAGCACGAGCAGGAAAAAATGCTTCTTCAGGAATCTACCAGAGAATTCCTCATGGTAAGATTAAACACCAAACCAAGTTTTATGATTGATTTCTAGTAGTGGAAGAACCTCAGTCCCTCTTCAGATCACCTTTTTAAATGAAAAAAAAAAAAAAAAAAAATTGAAGAAGAAAATATCAAGTAGTGGTGTTTTTGAGCTAGATTCTCTACTCAGTTTCTTTAAGTGTATAAAAGCCAGTCAGTATGTGACACCAGGCGAGTTTTGGAGGCACCTGGTATACCCTCAGTATAAATTGAAATGTCCTGTGGATTTTTTAAATTAACAGCAGCTCCTCTTGCACTGCCAATGTAGTCTCTTGCAAGATGCTTGCCAGAACACAGACTGTTTCAGCCCTTTTCCACTCATGCCTTGTGGTGTGCCTGGTGTACACCCAAGCCCACCCTGGGAAAGGGAGCAGTGGGCATGTTCCATCATGCAGTCCTTCTGCTGGCTCCAGCCTTTTTCTGTAAGGTGTCAGGAATGTGCAGTACAGCACAAGTGCCGCCCTGCAGCGTGGTTTGGGTTCATCCTTCTCTCCTGCTCTGCTTTGTGGGAGGAGTGTCCATAGAGCAGTCCTTTTTTTAAAGGACTGTTTATGTGGTAGCTACATGGCATTTATGCTTCATTTCAGGGGGTGGGGGAATGAATTATTTGATCATCATGTATTCTTGATGCGTTTGGGCAGGGAGAGAAAGGCACAACTGTCACTTCCCAGTGATACTTAGGCTACATCTATACTGGTGAGTAAAACAGGCCAGGGGTGGTTCTCTTGTCCTAGGGCTGAAAGGCACAGCGTGCCTTATGGCCATATGGCTAAGTTCTTGTTTCCCAAAAGAGGGTGGCCTCATTCAGCCTGTCCCCTGGGAGTAGTCTCTGGCCTGTGCTGTCCCCTGAAACATGCCCAGCCATTGTCTGGGAACATGTTAGCGGGCAGGAGCCAAAACTGTGCCAGGGAGCAGGCTTACAATGGAACGGCAAGAGCAGAGGCATGCCAGCCATGTCCTGGCCCTCTTCCCATTCCTGCTACAGAGGTAACCATATTCATATTGATGTTCCCAGACTAGCAGCACCTTTCAGTCATGTTTTCAGGTTTTCTATCAGCCGTATAATCAAGGCTAACATCACAATTCTATTAGTTTTTAAAAACTGATAATATTGAAGCAAAACAGAGTGCAAATAATGGAACAGATATTCTTTTGAAGGTAATACCTGCAGAGGCAATTTTTTTCTGAGCCGAGTGTGTGTTTTTCAAGCTACATGTAAGCTGAACTAGTACATATGTAAATTGAAATGCATGTATGTGAAGTTCCTGTTGGGGAAAACAAAAAATAAATCCTAAACAGATTGAAGCAAGGAAATGAATCGTTAGGGGAATGTCAGTAAATATTCAGATATCCTCACAGTTTCTTAAATAAATGCACATTGTAAAATATCAGATTGCATATTCTAAACACAGCTTTAACTCTGTCCCTGTAGCCATTCCCAGTCTTATTCTGCAGACCAGAAAACCCCTACAGTCAGTAACTCTACATCAAATAAATTCTGAATATGAGTTACAACCATCACACAATATGGTTATGTTGGAATATTTTTACTATTTAATAACAAAGTGGATATTTTATTTTGGAATCAAAGTGCTGTTATGTGGATTTATGGTTTATAAGGTTGGCAGTGTTTCTGAGTACTTTCTTTTCCAAAGTACATAAATATAAAGTGGTAAAAGTTTTGGTTTTAGCTTATAAATGTAGTTAATCATCTGTTCAAACAATAAAAATTCTATTTACTAATCGCCAAGAAATGTTAGCGGGGGTTGGTTTTTCTTTTTTACAAGAGACTCATTTAAGTCAACTGGATGAAATGAAAAGACAGTGAATATCACAATGGTTTAGGGGGGGATTGTGGCCCATCAGTTGATCATGTGGAATTTCAGTCATTAATCCATTAAAGTTGTTGCTGCCTCCAAGTCGTCTTTAAAGGTCACAGTCTTTTTTAAGGATTTTGTTGATGAGGAAAAGAACTATTTGTGTTGGATCCATCCGGCACGTGCACCGATGTTCACTCGCTGACTAGTGTGCTGAAGTACGTTCTCTGCTTGGAATTTGCAACACTGAGCAGTGGGTGGGCAGTAACGGGCAAGAGCTCTTGTGGGCTACAGGAGGGTTTGTATTGATTGTTCCGTTCCTACATCCTGTTTTTTATCGTGGTTACAATATATGCAAATGCGTCAGGTAGTTAGACATGTGAAGACCTGATTCTGCTTGATTATTTGACTTCCTGCAACTAATAATGAGGTTTTTGAAAGATTTAGTGCTATTTCACTGCATATAAAAAAGGATTGGAAGCCTGTGTGTGCAATGGAGTTAGGTGTGGTAGGTTAAATTTGTCCTGGCATCCTTATTGAAGCCTCCCTGTAGGCACTATCAGCTGTAATCAGCACTGTTGCCAGAAATAACAGTGCAGCGTCAAAAACATGAGCGTTTTAGGGGTGTAGCCAGGGGTCTCAAAGTGTTCACTTATTTATTTAACTTTAAATTACTAAAGATTCACAAGATTCTTTTTCTTTCCTGGGTGGCTGTTGAGTTCTGTCATTTTAATTCTTCTTAATATTCTTCATAAACACTACTGGCATCCAAATTGCATATAATTACTTAGGAAAAAGCTAAGTGTCATTGTGCTCACTGAAAATATCTGCCTATGTGCACAGTAATGGCCTAAACTTAAATATATTCCCAGCAGGATTCAGAGGAGAGGAAAGAATACTTGAGATATAACTTAACCATTGTGTCCGTCAGTGTAATGCTTACACTTTGAACGTGTTCTCTTTCAGTTGCTAGAATGTCTTTTTCTGTTCTCTTTTTTGTGATAAGGACTAGAAGTGATGGACAAAAGTTACAAATTATGCACAGGCTGTGACCATCGGATACTACAATAACGATTCCTACCATAAGAGCAAGTTTTGATTCTCAGAAAGGTGCAGGATATACAAATATTCTGAGATTTCTGGAAGAGCCTGGCTCTTTGTGCTATTTACTACCTCTTTCCAGTAAGAACATGGTTGTGAGAATAAAGCAGGTTAAAAACAGCACATACTTGACCTATGCAGCACTGATTTCTCCTGCTCTCAGAGTCTGGCTCGTAGGCCCAGGTGCTGGACACTGTTCAATGAACAGGTGACCAGGAGATCGGACTGAGACAGTGTTACTGCCAAGGAGCAACAGCATAAACCTAAAGCTTAGTAACCCCTACGATAACAACTTTAGGGGATTGCCCAGTTGAAAGCTTCAGGACGTGCCTTGGTGTCATTTAGCCATCAACTGTAACTGTATAAAATTAGGAATATCTTTTCTGTTATATTTATTATCTTATTTAAGATAATGTATATTCACTTAAAGAATACACTTGTGGTTATTTCCAAAAATCAGACTTAGGCAGACGAGTCCTGTCTGACAGCTCGTTGTTTCTGCCATTGTATTGACTGATTCTAAGAAAGGAATCAGTAGGTTTCCTGAATGGTTATAATAATCAGGTTATTAGAAGTGAAGTAGCTGTAAAGCTTGCAAATGCTTTTTAAGTTTTGCTGCTTACTTGTGTTTCTCTTCTTGAACAAATTGCAATTTGCCAGTTGGTTCCAGTGTGGTTTATAGACCATTTCTGCATACAGATAGGTTACTGTGCACATTACTGTGCCACATTGTGACTGCATTACAAATACTAATAATTTTTTCCTGTCTTTCCTTCAGAACATAGAAATTAGCACTAAAGCCATAGGTTTAGCTTTAGAAAAAGCTTTTTTCAGACTAAAAGAATCTTACAGTGTCACTTTCAATCTCTCCTGTGAAAGTTGAATTTCTTTCTCTTGCTTCCTTTTATGTTCAAAAACTTAAATGATTTATTACTGCAAAGGAATGCGTACTGAATCCAGTAACCAGCAGAGGATGTGGAAAGATTTATTGGGAGAAACATTAAGAGCATTCCTGGCCAGGTGTACTTTATTTCTTTTTTTGTGAAATGGAAAAAAAAAATACAGACCTCCAGCCAACTTCAGATATGGCTGGAAGCCCATTTGGAAAACAGTGTCTGTAATTGTGAAGTGCTTCTTGAGACAAACGGAACAAAAAGCGATGAGGGGCACAAAGAGTTTGGCATTGCTGAATAGCAAGAAATGTGCTGCTAGACCTTAAAAGCGACTGCAGTGTTTGCCATCTGAGTGGGTGTATGCACATCGCTTCTGCTCTCCTTGTACATTATACAGCAATTGATATCCATGGGCAACGAGGGAGTGAAACCCCTACCAAACTGCAGTAGTGGATTCCGATTTCCTCTTTGCACCCTTGGTCCGTGACAAAAGGTGCTGGAGGAACAGGCCCCGAGTATGCTTCTGCACTCCTTGCTTAACTGAATGGGAGGTGACAACACTCACTAAACAGCAAGGCACAACCGTGATGAACATTTTTGCTCTACAACAACCTCTTAGAACACTAATAAATAATGTTACTGCATAATAGAATATATAACATGAATTTGTGAGGAGTGTCATCTTTTGGGGGAGGTTACAAATTGTAACAACTTTACTGGTTTTTTTTTGTTTGTTTGTTTTGTTTTTTTTGTTTGTTTGTTTGGTTTTTTGTTTGTTTTTTTTTTTTTTTTTTTTAGGACAAAATTCTAGTCCAATACAAATATCATTTTTCTAGGAATGATAAAAGAATCAGGTACAAACTAGCTATTTCTAGCACATTTACATAAAGGTAATAAGAGCATTATCATAGAATAATTTGGGTTGGAAATGGCCTTTAAAAGTCATCTAGTCCAACTGCCCTGCACTAAGCAGCGACAACTGCTTCAAGTAGATCAAGTTGCTCAGAGCTCTCTCCAGCCTGACCTGGAAGGTTTCCAGGGATGGGGCATTTACTACCTTTTAGCAAACTATTCCAGTATTTCACTGTAAAAAATGTCTTCCTAATCTCTACTCTGAATCTACTCTCTTTTAGTATAAAACCATTAGCCCTTCTCCTGTTGCAACAGGCCCTGCTAAAAAGTCTGTCCTCATCTTTCATATAGTCCCCTTTTAAGTACTGAAAGGCAGCAACAAGGTCTCCCCAGAGCCTTCTCTTCTCCAGGCTGAACAACCCCAATGCTCTCAGCCTTTCTTCATAGAAGAGGTGTTCCAGCCTCTGAACATTTTTCTGTCCCTCTTCTGGACCTGCTTCACCACTGAGTGTTCCAAGGACACCATTACCTTTTTAGTTTTTCCTTTAACCTCAACTTCTTAGTCTCCATCTCCTCTCTGTGCTAGGTCCCTTCAGCAGTAGTCTTATACCTTAAAAAGCAGGTTTTAACATTATCTTTATGTATAAGTTGCTGAAACTCTCCATTAATTCAAGTTTCTTAAATGAGTTCTACAAATTTTTCCTTGATGCAACATCTTAGAAAAATAGTGGTGAAAATATATAAAATCAAACTGCTCCATCCTCCTGCCGCAGGCAGGGAGCTGTACCTGCATTGCATTTTACATGTATGGGGCTCTCATGTTATAGGACCCTAGTGATGAGTTTCCTTAATCTGTCCAATAACCTCTTCCATTGTAGACTAGTCCTTATTGTTAAAACAGCTTCCCTGATTCTTAACATCCCAATTTAAGTTTCCTTAAGCCAATTGCTTCCAGTTTTATCCATCATGGGTATGGAAAACAGCTTGTACTTCTCTTTGTACCTCCCCTTCTGTATTTGAAACTCTTCTAGACTCTCCCTAGAGTTTTGTAGACCTTCTTTTTCTCTCTTGCTTCACAGAAATTGTTCCCTCTTATTTCTCTCCCAGGGATGTGTCTGTGCCTGGCTACACCTATTGATATTTTCCCAGTGTGCAAATGAAAATGTTAACTGGTAGCAAGAGGCCAACCTTTTATAGTCAATACAACTAAGAGAACTTGGCAATTAGACAAAGAACTCTTTCAAGTGTGAGCTGGAGTGCTCAGTTAGAAGCACAGAATCAAAGTCTTATTTTATTACTTCTTCCTGTGTTGGTCTCTATCCTTGCCTATCAAAACCAGACTACTTTTTAAAAACCAGCCTATACTACTGAAGTCCCAGTGCTTAAATGGCTTTGTGAGTTTATGTAGTGTGCAGGCTACAGATGGGATTCAGTAGATCCTTAAAATTACAGGTCTTTAACTATGCTACTCAATTAAATCTTCCATTTTGTTCCAGTGTTTTCAAACCCGAACTTTTGACTGCCATTTAGATTTTAAAAGTCAGTTAGGAAGCAAGTGATAGAATCAAGCTTCTGTTTTGGTGGTCTCTTGATAGATGGCATTAATTCTAGTAGTTATATCCCTTTTTAAAAAGCAATTTTGCATTTTAAATTACCATGGAGATTAGAAGATGGTTGTTAATATGATATTGTGTTTCCTTAAAATACAAGATTTAGAAGTTGTTCTTCTAAAATCCAAATAAATGTTGGGGATTTTTTTCAATAATTGTATGGTAATTTTGCATACTTTAAAATGTATTTTAAATATTTACTTTTTCCATTTTTGTTAACATATTGTCTTCCCTGCTTCCTTTTTCTTTTTTTTTTTTTTTTTCCTAGGACCATTTGCTGCTTCAGGAGACAGTGAATTCTGCTGCTGCTCTTATCATGGCATTAATAAAGGACAGAAACCCAGAGCTGATTGGCCAGCTGTTGGTAGCATAAGACCATAAATCACATGTAGTTTTTGGATATGTTTCTTTCTCTTCGTCCATTCACCAAAGGTCTTGAATCATTTCACTCTTTGATGAAAAATTGGGATTTATGACATTTACTGTTAAGATCTTTTATCAACATATTTTTGATACTTAAAATGCAAGTCTGATACTATGTATGATGTGTAAAATGAAATACAAACCATTCTGAGATATATTGGGTACATACTCTGAGGAATGGTACTGAAACGTTTTTATGAGGTACTGGTTGTTTAAAAAGGTGCACAGAGGACACCAAAGCATTCATGCAGAATCATCTTTAACCCATGTATGTGTGTTGTACACCAGGACTGCATGAATTGAATTCTATTTAAGAGAAAATAATCCTAGAGCACCGCTCATCTTTATATGAAATCGTTTAAAAATTGCTGCTATGCCTAATAGTGAAGGTAGGGTTATACATTATACAGAGTAGCCTTCATGACATCAACAGAAACGCACATTTCAAGAAGTGTTTGAAGGGTCAGGTCCCTGTCCCCCGTTGAATGAAGGTAACCTTGAATCAGATGTCCGTGGGGACATCAAGGTGCTAAACCCCGGTTTTCCAGATGCAGCACGCTCTGGCTGCAGCACTCCTTAGTGACACTTCTTCCAGTACCCAAGAGCCATCATTCAGAACTAGCTCTGGTAGCACCACTTACTGGATTACACATAGTCTTTATGTTTGCACATGTGTGTACGTTTATCCATATGCATGCTTCAAGAAAGGGAAAGGAGTTAAGACCGAAAAAAATGGCTTGCAACCCAATCTGTATGTAGTGGACAAACAGGAAAATTCTGTTAGCTCATCTACAGGAATACTATTTTCATCTCTTGCTTGTTTGCATATCTAAGTATTAAATAGTAGGGAAGAGAACTGAGTGTTACAAGTTCAAATATCTGCTACATTAATATGCAACTGTGGAAAGCTGGAACAGGAAGGTGAAATTGTGAATGGCTATTATGTGGAATATCTCCAGGTATCACAACCACTAAGAGCAATACAAGAAGAGTGTAGTCCCTAAAAAGACCTGTCCCTCTCTACGAATCAGACTCAGGAGTTCAGCTCTCCTGCACCTTGCGAAGGGTCTAGGTTAATGTTTTACATATCTGCCATGATTGGAATAAGGTCTTAAGAGAAGTATCCCCAACAGAATTGTCCAGTGAGTCCCCTATTCAGTCTGCCCTGAGCAAGAGCACTGTTAGTTCAGCAAGTTTCCCTCTGAAAACAGCACGATCCATGCTTGGTCCTCTTCCTCCTTACCATCCATATCTCTGTTTTGAATCCCTTGTAGAAGCTGATGTTGATCCAAACTTCCTTCGTTGCATGATAAAATAGAGTTGTTACCTGACTTCTGCATCCAGAGCACACATTTTCTGCTGCACAGAAGTCACCCAAAGACAATTAACAAAGTTCTCGTGCATCATCTGCTTTCTTCTTTGCTTCTCTCTCCTTTGATTAATAATTTGTCCTTTTCTGACAGCACACAACCTAAGCATTAGTATTAGCTCTGTGTATGGCTATACAGTGGGCATATTTTATTTATATATATTAATGCTTCTTTGTATGCAAAGTACACAAATACATGATGAACTAAAGAATTTATTATTGATATTCATAATTTAACAGGACAGCTTTCACAAATAAGTTTTCTGAATTTGATTTTACATCAAGAAATTTAATGAAGGAATTCATCTCACAGGCTTTTAAAAGACATGATGAAAGACGTCTCTTTGACTCTATTTTGTGATTCTTCTTCACTTGAAGACTAAGATACAATCTGTGATGTGTTTTCCCCAAATAATAACACATTAATTTAGAAAATGATGTTCTCTATCCACTTTGATTTACACATTGTGATACTACCTTAGCATTGCTTTGTGTGTAACTTACTTGCTTAAACAGAACCTTTTACTTTGTTTTACTTACCTCATTCTCTTAAAAGGATTTCGATCCCATTAAAAATGTTACTGCAATGAACTGCTGTGATGAAAAAATATATTATGGTTGTTTATGGACTTATTTTGAATTGAGAACAGACAGTGAATAACAAAAAGTGAGTTTCAGATCATCAAACATACTTAGTACTAATCTTAAATGGAAGATAATAAGCTTTATTAATGTCCTGGTAGTCATTACATTATAGATTTTTTTTTATCTTTAAGTCTTTTAGAATAATCTGCAAACATTGTAAAATCTATTTGCTGGAAGCAAATATAACAACAACAGAACTACTAAACCAGATCGTGAAATACTAGAACTGAAGTTAAAAAAAAAAAAGAAGAAACTGGACTGTGATTAATGCTATTGTGTATCCCAACCAAATTTAAATGGTCTTTTGGATTATTGTTAATACTTACAATGGGAATACAGATATAAAATGAAATTTAAAAACTGGTTGATGGCTTTTTGTCTGTGCATAGCTTTTCACAAATAGCAATATACATGAGAAGCTTGGCAGCCTTTTGTCCACACATGCTGTTTTGAATTTAACTAGCAGATTAATCACCAGCCATATTGCTTTGAACGTCTGGACAGAGGTAACACAGAGTAAATAAAAGCTCAGACTCTGACGGCCTTGCTTACCTTACTCCTCAAGCACTCTAATTGCTGTTCCTTGGTCATTGATCATCAGAAAAGAGAATACAGAACATGGCACTAGAAATGCTTTTTGTAACTGCAAAGTTGAATGAATCAGATTTGTATATTGAAACCAGCCCACTTCGTGCAAGATCTGAAAAATAAAATATTCATTTGTCTTAGATCAGTTGGCAGAAGACTTTATAGTTACAGTCTTCTTTTCTTTAGCTTTCCAGGCTACCTGGCTTGAAAAAGATGGCTTGATGATCCTGTAAAAACTGCTGAGAGAATGAAAAGGACAGAAGATGGTGGAATTAAAAACAAAAAATCCCAACCCCAAACCAAACATCAAAGAGGAAACAAAGTGAGATGTGACCCTATTGTAATCAGCGGCAAGGCTCTAGTTGACTTTAAAATATCACAATGAAGTTTTTAGTTCATCTTGATAATTTAGGTAGTCTGAAGAACAAAAACTGTGTCTGGATGCCTTGAAGCTTTTGGTGCATTCACATTTGTATTTGTGTGACACCAGAGCCTCATCGTTTTTAAGTGCCATCCAAACAGAAGCTTCCAAAGCCAGGAAAAGTTCAGATCAGTGTGTGGCACTTTCCCATGATACAGCAACTTTTGGTCTGTAGGTCACTCCACCAGAGAAGGATCATAGTCTGTTTGCTCTGTTCTCCCTGTCTTGGACACTTGCTACTGGTCATTGCTTTCTGTTCAGGTTTTATTTCTGAAGAAAAGCACATTTAGTTCCAGATGTGCAAAAGGTTTTTTTTATCTCATATCTCCTTCCACTTCATCCATAACTTTGATCTGAAAAATGCTAGTTCATCTTACGCAGCATCCACCAAGATGTGCAGACAATGCGCACTTCCCTTTGTTCCTGTTAAGGAAGGTTTGGGGGTTCGGGGACAGGCTCATGGTAACAGTGTTCTTGCAGGAGCCAGAATCCTGGGGGAGAGCTACCTTTGACCTGGCCCAGTGCGACTGCTCTAGTGGTTGACACATATAAATGGCTGGTAGTTGTAAAAGCTATTATGTTATAGGATGGATTGAGCTTCAGAGTATTCGTAGTGCCTCAACCTTATGTTTTTTAAGATTTCTGAGTATTGTCTCTGACCCTATGTCAGATGTGCTATTCTTATTCCTGTCTGGGACAAGAAAAGAGTATTTAGTATGTAGCTTGATTAATTCAGATGCATAGTTTACTAGATGGTTGATTTTTCTCTTTGTGTAGGTTGTGGAAGAAAGGTATTCAGAGGAATTTCCTCTTGTTTGTTTCAAAGATCATTTATTGAAACCACAACATTCTCACTGAAAGAGGGAGAGCTGCTGAGACTTGTGAAAAGAGTAATATTTTTAAGGGCTTCCACTGGTAAAAATCTGTTATGAAATATTAGGATATAAATATATAGCTGATATTTAACTTACATAATTGTGATACAGACCCAAGTTCAACTATAACTACATTATTTTAAGCCAATCTTGAAGAGCTGAATTCTGAGAAATTAAGAAATTGCTTTCATCATTCCCGCCAAGCTCAGCCAATCCTATCTTCTGCACCTGGTTCTGAGTAATTTGTAATGGTACCCAGTTTGATGACCAGTGCCCTGCTCTGGGTGCCTACAGTAAGATACGAAGGTGAAGTGTCCAAATGGGTTCAAATCTTTGTGCTTCCAGTGCTTGCATCTTCAACTTCTGACCGGTAAGTTTTTATCATGTCTATCTCCCTTGGCCCATTCCTCAGCTCAGTTGTTTTCTATGATTCAGTTTGTCTTGCGCTTCTGGCAAGCACCAAGGAAAGGAATCGGTCACTGACATTGCATTTTCCCAGTGCGAGTTGATTTTGATTGACAAGGCTGTAAAGCACTTGTCAGATACACATTTTGCTTGGTTATTTCTTCCAGGAATACTCAATTAATTCTGAGATCTGAAAAACACAAATTTCAGCACCTGTACTGAGGAAACAGTCCCAACTGTGAAAACACATTCATGATGGAATATACTCAGCTTGCGTACACCATCCTGCAGAGCAAAGCAGCATTTCTTAATATATTTGTTCCCAGGTTAAGTACACTTTTCAATCTTTAGATTGAAATGGATCTTGTCCTTCATCCTGCCCATACTCCTGTCTCAGAAGCTGAAATTATAATTCAGTTAAAGTGCCACAACACTGAACTGTAACACAGTTACAAAGATAAATGAGACAGTAAGACACTCGGACAAGGAAAAAGTGATGTGAATTTAAATAAGGTGGTTAGGCAAGGAGGTGAGAGAGAATGTACCAGAGCTCCTCCAGAGAGTAAAATCTGCGGGGGATACGCCTTGAATGGCATGATAGGCTAAGGGCTGAGGGCAGGAAAGCCTTCCAGGCTCAGTAGTGCCTGAGATGACAGCTCAATATGGCATTTCCCAGTTCAGCAGCCATTTTAGATAATCGTGTCCCTTGGATAATTGGTCATTGCTACTTCTGCACCTCTTTCTTTTTCATTCCTCTGCTGCCTTTTGTTTTCCTTGCCTCAGACTGGCCCTGTCATTTCAAATTTTATGTTTCCTTTCCATTTCAGACATTCCTGTCTTCTCCCACTCTCTTCTCCCATCCTTTCCATTACTTCTGTTACTTGTTTTCTCTCTCTGTCACTCTCTTTCCATTCCTCCCAGCCCACCATCGTCAAAGGAGATGAACCCCCCCTCCTTTCCCCTGCAAGCCAGGCCGTGGTCTGGCACCAGAAACCCTTCCTCGCTCCTGGATCGAGAACTGAGGCGTTTGGGCTTTGGCACCTCCACGCTGCTCACAGCTGGGACCAAGAACAGATCTCACTTCCGCTGCCAGCTGCAGGCAGATGAGCAGCAGCTGCCTGAAGGGACAGACCTCCTGCATGGCAGCTGCTGGGCTGACACTGAATGCTGCTTATTAGCTGGAGTCAAGCTGCAAGCAGAGCTGTCCCACTGAAGGGGAAATCATCCACTCCAAGGTCAGGTCCCTCCCTCGCCCCGCTTCAGTAGCCAAACACGCATTTGTAAAGTCAGCACCTAGTCAAGGAGCCAGATTTGTAAATCTGTCAATCGCAGCAGCAGCAAAAAGTAAAAGAAAGGAAGTCAAATCCAGGTACAACTTGCAGTCCTGGCGACTGGAAAAAGTGTGTTTTCAATTACTAACCAGTGGCTTTGCCAGGAGTTGCTCAGACAAAAACCAAGGAACCCCGCGATGCTGTGTTAAGCAGTTCCTTTCTGCAGCAGAGACACAGCCCGATTGAAGCCTCATTGAAGTCAATGGGACTGAAAGTTCCTCGCAGTGTACTCAAGAATGCGCGGCATCTCCTCCTCCTCCCTCCGGCCATCTTCAGCTAACTCGCACATAACCATGCTGGTTATGCTGAGATTTTATTATTATTGTTTTTATTGTGCTGTAGCTTTAAGTGTGCATTTATGCTGTGCTCAACTCCCTTGCCAGTTGGTGGGGCAAAATTATGGTCTTGATTAATACCAACTATGTTTTGGAGTTTAGTTGTGACTCCAGCTTAAGCACCCACAGGCCTGTGGTACATGGGGTGATAGAGGCACTTCTAAAGGGCAATGCAGAGTTTAAAACCTCTCTTTGAAGACTCACTCTGAATTCAGTGCCAGCACACTAAGCCTAAAAGGATGTTTTTGTGCTTGGTTTGAGCTAGTCTGCAGGGCTAGAAAAAGTCTTGGCCTCTTGTGGACACTCTGATTTCTCCCTCTCTCCTGTACACTAGCATTGACGGCTGTGCTGCTGTGTAGCAATTCACTTCAGGAAGCTAAAAAACTGCTGCCTGGCTGGAAACTGTCCCTGCAGGAAGTGATTAGCTTTCAGCAGAGTCTTCAGGTGGGATGAGGAGTAGGTATGTCATGAATACCACTACAGAGGGAAAGGCCGGGGGCTCATAGGCCTGCAGCAATACAAGTGTAGATCAGACTCAACTGCTGATCAGTTGCTCCATGAGGTACAAGTTTTTTATTTTGCAGTCTTAGGTCCTGCCTATGTTGAGGGCAAGATGAGTATTTGTTATTCGAACACTGTTATGCCCCTTCTGCAGACAAGGGTGTGTATGTAGGTGAAGCACAGGAGGGTCACATGCAATATGTGGCTTCTTTGTTTGGCTGTCGTGTGCAGGCTTTGTAAGCAGTGAATTAAGCCCTGGTTGTGTGTTGTGACATGCAAGACTCTCTGAAAATGGTATGTCTGAAAATGCTCAGAGGTGAACTGCATTCCAGACTGGTAGGTCAGGATAAGAAACGGAAGGAAAGGGAAGGAAAAAAGGGAAGGAAAAAAGGGAAGGAAGGAAGGAAGGAAGGAAGGAAGGAAGGAAGGAAGGAAGGAAGGAAGGAAGGAAGGAAGGAAGGAAGGAAGTCTCACCTCTTCTGGGAGTGGCTGCTTGCAGCAGATCAAAGTAGTACTCTTATGATGGGCATTTCAAGAAAAGATGCAAAATGCCTTGAGTGCACAGCACAATAGGCATATTACTTCTTGTTGGGCAGTGGTTTGGGTTTTTTTTCTTCTTTAAAGCAACTGGCTTCATTGACTTTGGTATTTAATCCTCCTTTCCATTGTACACCTTTGTGTAGGCAGCTCCACAGAAATGGAAGGTGCAGGATTTGTCCAAAGCTTTGCTACCCCACAGCATGGTTGCTTATGGTTCCTTGCAGTGCAAGAACAAGCATTACAGTGGCATCAATGCACCCTCTGGTGGTGTCCATCGATATTTTATCAAAAATCTTCCAAGTTAAGATAAATACTGCTGAGGGTAAAAGAAGAGCCAATATTTTGTTCTCCATCTTTGCTGATTCCCAGCAGTGATAACTGAGATGGGCTGAAAAAAGCACTGGGCATGGTGGGTTCTACAGCCATTAGCCCCAGTGACTACGAAGTGAGTAACAAAGATGCGACTAGTTTGAAGAGGCTGGGAAACATACTTAGTATGTGGGTTAATGGAAAAATGAGGATTCATGCTAATCAGATTGTGTGGGTGGAGGATGGCAAAGTGTTTGTTATTGGCTGGGACTGCTCCTGCCAACACGTTCCTGCCGTAGGCTGGATTCTTGGTAGCGGTTTTTGCAGATCTTTTTCATTCCTCTGAAAACACACCCCGAGTAATACTTGTTTCAGGTTTTCAGGAACCCCTAAAATACAGCCCAGTGGAGCGAGTTCTGGACAATTCTGCCTTCAAATTACAAATCTTCAACTGCTTTTTTGAATGATAATTTATACTTTAATGAAAATCTTTTTTTTTTTTTTTTTTTTTTAAATCTTAAGCCAAATCTGATGAAAGCATTATAAGCATCAGAAAAATTTTAGAAATTAGCTGCATGGCACTATGATGGATGTGGTCAGTAATTCTAGTGAGCGTTAGTGAATGGCTGGAGGCTTGAAAGTGGCATGAAGTAGGAAACAGGTAAAGGTCAGCTCATCTTGCATTAACAGTCTTGTATGCAAACTAAAAAAAAAAAAGTAATTTTTAAGTGTGAAGTAAAACGGGAAATAAAATCTCCCTATGAGTGACATCCATTAGATTCTGTGAGGATAAAAGAATAATTTCTAGTTCATGATTATCAGGAAATATCCCCTAGAATGAATCTGATAATTTATCTTCTTTAAGATTGTATTTTTCCACAAGAAAGCAAACGAGGATCTTTCAGGTCTAAAATGCGATACTGTAAATACATGGTATGGAAGAAATCAAACTTGTAGAAAATTACATTGCAAGTCATAATACCTAGTAAGTAAAACACTGTGCTATTCAGTAGCTCTTTCATGCCCTCTGCAGTTAAAATGCTGGTTTGTGCCTGCGCTGTCAAATTGTGTTTTTCCTTGTTATGAAATGTAGTACCTAAGATTAATGAAAAACTGTGGAGCAGTAAATACTGTTGGAATTTTTTTGGTGTTGCTTGTAGGCTAAGTTGTGGCTTTTACTACTAACTTACGTGTAGCGAGGATTATGGTAAACTAGGTCACCCTGTGCTTTCACATCAGCACTGCTTATAGCAGGAGTTGAGAGCACAGAAGTAAACAGAGGTGCACTCCTGTTTGGGGTGCACTTGTTGCTGGTGCACACCAGGTTTCACTACATGTGTGCAATTGTATGCAGGTTTGGATTTTCACACATATTTGCTGTCAGGTAGAAGTTATGTATGAATTATTGTATGAAGTACTTTAAAGCAAAAGTAAGCCTCATAATTCCATGTAACTTTTTGTTTAGCATCACTTTCAGAGAGTGCTTATCCCATTTCTACGTAGAAACATATGAAGTGATTCATCCTACCCAACACAGTTATAAAAACAGGTGAGAGAAAGCATCTTACTTCAATTGATTGTACCTCAACAACATTCAACTAATTTCAGATAGATAGCTAACCTTTGGACATATAAAATTGTATATAATGAATCATAACCCTTCTGTTTGCACTTGAAGAAAAATGTGCAAGAGTACATTAAAAAAATTACTGGGTGAAAGAAGAAATGGTCACTCAAATGAAAATAAGGACTGTAAATAGCTTATTTGTAGGTTCTACTCTGGCAAAGCTTTTTAGTATATATGTTAAAAAACATGCTATATTCATTATCTGTGGAGATGCCTCGTGTATGAAAATAAAAGTTTTATTGAAAGGTAGCCTGAGGAATACATTCTTCCTTATTTCTACAGCGCCAAAGGTAAGTCCCAAAGTACTGAAGAAAATTACTCTTGGGGAGGGAGGAAAAGTATGATCTAATTAAGCCAAGGAATTAATAACAACAATGACAACAGCAGTAATAATAATAATCATAATAAAAATATTCAGAGGAAGCAAAAAAGTCAGAAGTGCTAAGAGTATGATCTACTGTTTAAAACATCAAAGTTGCCTTATTTTTCCTATCAATGACATTTTTAAAGAGTGACTGCTGGTTACCCATTCTGCATGTACTTCCAACATGGACCAGAGCAGGTAATTTCTTGCCTGTGCCCTCAGGTTCTTTACATGCATATGTGTAATTGAAACAGTAACACCCCCTAACTGAAACAATAACACCCCCTTTAATCTCTCTAGGCTATGGCTGTTATTGTCGTGTACATTCATTGGACTCAGTTGCTGGTCTAATGAAAGTATTTCTGAAGAAACTAATATATGACCGTAAGTTGAAGGCATTACTTTGGGTTTCTGATCTTAACTAAGACATTAATGTGCCAGCCACTTTTGAAACAGTGCCTCTTCTCCAAGGAACTCCACAGCCTAAGTAAACAACACAAGGAGTAAGGCTGGACACAGGTGCTGGAGAAGACCAAGAACCCAGTGTCTGCTTGAGGAAAGACAAGGTCCCAGGATGCTGGGGCCAACACTAGATCTCAGGCCCACACTGAATCTGCTGCTCTGTTTTCTCCCCATAAAAGAGCAAAGACCATATGGTGCACATGCTCCTGGAGTTGAAGTACAGCCCAGAGTCAGGAGAGATGGGCACTAGTCATGCTCAGGGAACAACGAGCACTGGCAGGTTCGTAAACATCACTATGCTTCAGTGTCTCCCTCCGTGCCATATGAATAATGGCTACTTCACAGCAGCATTTGTTACGGTGATTGTGTATGTGTTTCTGAAATCTTTTGTAAATTGAAAACCATAAAAGCATAAAAATGTTGTCTTGTAAAATTTATTATTGCTGAGATAATACTTGAGTGCTGAAAATAACTCTGTGTATCAGGGAACTCTTGATTAACCAGTTGAACCATGGAAATCTCTTTGCCTGCATTCATTTTTCAGTGACTCTAGAGATAACAAGTGGTATTACTCAGGTACCTGAAATAGAGGCAAGGACCTTGAACCACAGAATTTATCAGTCTATCAAAATTTTCCAGCCATGTTTTGCATTTGACTCATTTGATTTTGTGCATCAGATTTATGAATGCTCATCCCTGTTTATGTTCTGCATCAGCAACACGTACTGAGGTGAAAACCCTCTCGGACAGACCTGGGATTGTCACTCATACTGATGACTACATTGTTAAGAACTGTGTTTTTGTGAAAGCATTTAATAGAGGAAACCGTGTTCGGTGCTAGGGGAGCAAGGCCAGTGAGGGTGTGGACGACGCTGCCAGGCCTGTTCTGTGCCCTTCTCAGCAGAGGCTTCGGACTCCCCGCCTGAGGGACAGGCTCCCCCTGCTGGCTGCCTGGCCGAGACTCCGTGATCCCCACACAGGCTACGCCGCAGAGTATGCTGCAGGTACATCGTACTCACGACCTGATCCTGACTCCGGCTCAGCCCATCCCCAGGGAGGGGCAGCAGCCCGGCCTAGCAGCCCGCTGGCCGGGACGGCAGATGAGCTGAGGGACCGTGCTCCCTGGAGGGACCCTCAGTAGGGAACAGTCCCCACATCCCTCTTCACCGCTGCCTGCTCACTGCCTGGCTGTGAGGCCAATGCTTGGTAGGATGATGATGAGGAAACCCTTGGGAATCTTCTACCTGAGTGACTTTTGGGAAAGAAAACACAGTGTCTACAAAGGTGAAATGATCCATGGAACCGAATCAGAATATTTTGGGGTTTTTTTAGCTGACTTTAAACACATGGGCTTAAATCAATTCACCAAAGTCACTGCTTAGCATTTCTTTACGCTGACCTCAGAGGAGAGTGACTCAAACCCTCACGCCTGTTCCCACAGCTGTCCTCTGTCCAGGTGGCCAAAGGACGCCATCTTCCAACGCAGCGCAGATGTTCCTCCAAGCAAGCTGTGAGTAAGGGGTGGAACTCAGAAGACTCTGGAGCTTTTGCAAAAGACGTTCGGCTGGGAAGACTACTCCATGTCATGTGGCATTAAATGGCCAAATGTTCCTCCCAGAAGGCTATACGCTGTTATATGGAAATGCAGCTTAATACAAGCTTAAGACAAAAGTGTTTGCAAACAGCTGCACATAGGTGCTGAACTGTTTTACTTTGATTGAAAATGCTTAAACAGATGTTTCAAAATTTGCTTCTTCTCTCACTATTCATACCAAGAAAAACTGCAAGTGCCACTTTTTGGCTTTGACTTAGGTTGAAGATATTAAAATGTCAGAATTAATGGAGGGATAAAAATAAATCATCGGTGTCCTTCCTCTCTTCCTGCCGAGTGGAAGCGAGAGGGCAGGATGGAGAGGTGTGCTGGGGGCAGCAGTGCAGGAGGAGGGGGTTCTACCCCACAGCTCACAGAAAGGGAGGGAAGGAGAAAACAGGATCCCTGGAAGCACCTGAGAGTCATGAAGAAAAGGGAGGCAACTCTAAAATAGTGAGCAAAAGGAGATAAAGTCAGTCATGATGGCGGTATTAAGGTTGATCCTCTGATAAACGTGATGTTACTCCGTAAGAGCCTTTTCAGCAGGATACTCCCCTGATTAAGATGCCGGCGAAGGGCGGGTGAGTGCAGGAGACAGCGAGTAAAGCCGCCGAAAGGAGGTGAGCAGCAGAGGGGCCGAGGGGCGGCCGCCGCCGGCGGGCTCGCCCTG
>JAAGNO010014165.1:70760-97965 GCA_033439905.1 Ceryle rudis | reverse complement strand
GGGGTGGGCCGGCAACGTCGTGGGCGACCGGTGCCGGACGTGGGGGATCTCGCCCTGCATGAGCCTGTGCGCCGGGTGCTTCCACCAGGGCGAGCACGCCGGGCACGACTACAACATGTTCCGGAGCCAGGCTGGGGGCGCCTGCGACTGCGGCGACAGCAACGTCATGCGGGAGGCCGGGTGAGCACCGGGCGGCATCGGCGGGGCGGGCGGGCACCTGCTGGCGGGGGCGGCCCCCGCGGGCGAAGCGGCCTCCCCGCGGTGTGCCAGGGGTGTCTCCGGAGCTCGGCGTCCACCCGGTGCCTTCCTGCACTGGTGGAGGGGAGCAAGTGGGGCACCTGCTTCCCTGTGGGTCGCCTCTCGTCTCCCTGGCTGCGGTTCGGACGAGGTTGTGTGGGAAGGGCGCCTGGGCCGGGCTGAGAGGCGGGTTGAACCGCACCGTCCTAGCCGCCAGCCCCGGCGGACGTCCAGCGAGGTGGCTTCCTTCTTTGTTGATATCCGTATGTCTTCTTTTAGGACGCTTATGCAAATCTCGTTGTCCTAGCACCGGGTGTCTGCCTCCAGGGAAGTTGATAAGGCGTGTTGTATGGGAGGCAGTACCTGTCATCTCCCAGCTGTCTGCCTTGCCCTGGCACAGCCAACTATGAAGTGTCTCCAGATACTTTTGGACTTATTGTGAACAAATGTGCCAAAGTGAACAGATTGAGTAAGAGGGATCCATTTTTGTATGTTTTCCCATTCTGCAGTTCATCTTGTTTTCTGTTTTTGCTATTCTCAGCTTTAAGTCATGGAATTTGGTAATTCTTGGATGGGTACAACAGGGCATGGTTTTGTGGAGGTTGTGTTCTGTTGGTGTGCAGGCCTACTGGAGGCAAGACTTAAGTACATGGTCAGAAGAAGAGGAATGAGGTACCTTGCTATGCCATCCTTTGTTCCCTTTGTACTCAACTGTAAAAGGAAAGATCAGTCAAGCAGTTATTTTAGGTGATACCTAGCCAGTAAACTTCAGATTTCACTTCTAGGGTCTTTGGAGCTCCCTGTGTTCCTGTTGATTCACCAAAGAGATAAAGAATTTGCCAGAAGACAGTTTGGAGGGCTTGAGTGAGGCTTCTCTTCTGACTAGTTTTCTAGAATAGTCTTTTCCTTGATTATCTTAACCTTGGAGAGACGGCATGCTTGGTTTCTTTAATGGTTTTCACATTTACAGTGTGTAATTCTGCATCACGCTGCGTCTTAAGATTCCTTCTCTCTTTGGATTTCTGCTTAGAGACTTCACTAATTCGGCTTTTTTTTTCTGTTGCTTGAGGGTTGTCATCTTGGCTCTGATTCTTTTGTGTCTGTAGTCACCATTCTGTTCTCAGCCTTGAGGTGGCTTTGTTCTTTGTTTCTTGTTACCTCCTCCCCCCCTTTATTTCTTGTACTATCGGCCTTCATCATGTCTTCATTCTTCCTTTTTGGTGGAATCTTCTCTTACAGGTAGACATGCTGCAATGGGAGATTTTTTTCCCTCCTTTTGTTTTCATTGATCTTCAGTGGTTTCAAAGGGCTACTCCTGAAGTGATTCTTTATCAGTTCTTGTTCAACTTCTGGTGATTCTGCTTCCTCAGCATTACTGAAGTAAGAATTTCCCTTGATCTTTAGAAGTAAGAAAAAAATTCATGTCACTTCTTCCAGTGCTCAGTGTGGGATAGGTTTAGGGCTCCTCTTAGTGGTAGGATTTTAATAAAGCGCAGGCAAGTTGATCTACTTTAACTACTAAAATGACTTATGATACTATTCTCATCCTTGAGTTTATAGCTTTCACAATTGTCTTTTCCTATTTTAAAAAGTTTTCTTCTTGATGAAAGCTGATTTAATAAAGAAGATATTAAAAATGGTGTTAAATTTACAGTGTAAAGAGATGGAAACCTTGGAGTAAGAATATTCTTCTCATTTCTCTGTTGTATTTACACTACCTATTAATTTTAATAGTAGCATTTCAGAGTAAATTGTCTTGGGTATGAGGTAGGTCCTTTCAGGAGGCTTGATTGTTCTAGATAAATAATTCCACAGTATCTGTTCAGAAACAACACTCCTGAGTTGAGCAGTAGATTTTTCCAGTCCTCCTGGACATACAGGAGGACAATACATGACAGTGTATGGGGTGCCTGCACTCCACTTAAAGTTACTCCTGCTTGTCTAAGGAATTGATGTTAAGCCAGTGCAATTAAGTGAACTAGAAACTTTGTTTGCTGTGTAAGACTAAGTTAAGCTTAAACCAATGCAGAGGCATTAATGCGTGCAAACACACACATGGTTTTGCCTGTTCATGAATTGCTTCAATGCAGCATGTTTAGATAAACTGATACAAATTTGTGTGTACAAATCAACTGCACAATCACAGAGGTGTAGTGCTTTGCACGTTAAAGTTTGGAGGCCTTCATGGTAGATTCAGGACAGCGGAGCACGTCTAGCCCGATATAACCTTGGCCACCCCAGCCTAGGCTTCTATTAATAGCAAGGGAATCAAATGTGGAGCCTACTTATGAACTTTATCTACCATCTGCCTGCTCAGATACAATTTTGTGTAGATGCTGTATACAGATATTATAGGAACAGGAATTTGTTTCTGTTGGTTCTTGTTATCTGATCTCCATGTTCAGAGTTTTTAGATTTGATGCATCTCAAAAAAAAAAAAAACTTTTGATAAAGTCTTAGTTAACTGCTCTGCTGTAAAGTAAATCCCTCCAGCTTACCATCTGAAATATCTTTTCATTTTCTTGAGGCTGGCTACTGTGAATCTACAGATGGTTTGGTCTGGGGTATAAGGCATGTGTTGCAGATTTAATTAGCAATAAAAGATTAAACGCATTAGTGTTTAGAGATACTGAGTGTTAATTTTTTATTTCTGATGCTTTTATGTAAGAAATCTGGAATACAGAGTAAGAGATGGATGCTGATTTACTTTAGTATCATGTGTAATTCTCATTTGTTTTATTAAAAGCTGATTGTCGCTCTTGAACTTTTTTTATTCCCATGCAAATTTCATGCAGGTTAGTTGCAGTTAGTCTGATCTATAATGGACTGTAACTCAGAAAATATCCAAGTTTGTAAATGTGGATGTTTCTCAAAGTATTGAAATTCTAGGTGTAGTAGGGTTTAATAGATTTTAAGATCCAGTGATGTATCAGTAGGTGAAAATAGTTTGTAGCTCTCTCCCATATGGTATCTAGCTTTGGATAAATGAAATATCAGATCTCCATCAGAGATAATTAATAATGTTTTGAAGTAGGCAAAATCTTCATTTCTAAAGCATTGTAATAGACATATGCTCATAGTTCAGCAGGAGAGTTCATCTGAGGAAAAAAACCCTATGCAGTTGAACAGGAGGAAGAATTCAGACTGGAGTATTTTTTGGTTGGTAGATGACCTTGTGTTATCATGCAACTTGATAGTTTATAAAATAAGCTTGAAGAAAACAGTATGCCATGTGGTTATAATAACAGTATAACTGGTCAATAATCTGTTACTGAGGAGTGCTGTCTTGTGTCTGTGGCTGTCTTGTCTGAACTCCCATTTTAAGTCTGTAGACAATAACCTGATATACTAGAGAGCCTCTACACTTGGGCTATTGCATTCCCCCGTGTCCTGTTTCTGAGTATGCCTTACTGTATGTTGACATTTTTTAAATTAATCATGTGAGAAGCAGATGTTATAGTGCTATGTTACAGGACAAAGAGAATATGTCCATCAAGGGTTGCATATCCTGAAAAGCAAAAAGGATATTTTGTTAAACAGGCTTTTTTGCATTAATGTTTGCTGTGTATTTGATGGTAGTTATGGCAACCAGTGACTCCATTGCCATAGAGCATTGTCTTCTCTCATGACTTATATCAAAGGGTCTGAGAAATTACCAATTTCCACTTGTGACAGTGGGCCATTTCTTTATCAGTAGGCATGTGTGAAGTAAAAAATCCTGTACTTAGAAGAAAAGTAACTGTTGCAGATTGATGCTGTATGCTGTATGTTCAAAAGCACCTTCAGGAACCTACCTCTAAACTTTCTCCAGACCTGTCTCTAATGATTTCATGCTTACCTTTCCATTTACCCCTGTGTCTTAGAGTGTACATCAGTGTAGGTTTCATGGAATGCCCATCTGAGCTACGCACTAGACCAGACTTCTCATTTATTTTTCTTTCGTTATGTCTCTCCTGGGGACTGATGTATCTGTTAGGTCTACCATGATCCATTACGAAAAGACTGGAAAATTTTCTTTGCCTTCTCTTGCTGCAAATAAGTATGAGAAGTGTTTTCTTAGTTTCTAGCCTGCTCATTTTCTCCTCCCTTAATTTATTTAGAATTGGCTCTGGTTTTTTCAGAGCATTAAAATGTTTGCACCCAGTAAGTATTATTGAGTAGTTTTAGTTAAATTTAAATTTTGGACAGCAGGTACCTAGTACTGATAACCTTTGCTACTTTGTTCCCATATCCTTCTTTCCCTCATTCTGACTTGATTCTTTATTTTATCCCTTTTCAGTTCCTTGCAGGAACTTGTTTTAATAGAAATGGCCTTGGTGTGCTATTTGGGAGATATGGAAGAATATATTCTATTTTTTTTTCTGTTACTAAGTAAGAGTAAAGGACCTTTTTCCTATTCTAGACTTGAGAAAATTTTAACAATTTTACCAGCATGAAGTAGGTTATGTGGCTATTTTATGCAGTGTCTTGCAACAGTGAATCACCTGTTTAGCATACATATAGCATGCTGCTTCTTCAAGGTTGTCCTTTCCAGTGTGACTATCAATTGTATTCTTTAACAGTAGACAAGAAGGTTTCAGTTCTCCAGGACCTAGGCTAGGTTTGGTAATGTAGCCTGAAGGGGAGGGAAGGGTGCTCCTTTGGAGCTGGTGGAACAGATACTTTATTAACAGATTGAGACTCTACACACTGTCAGGGAGTTTAGCCTCTGAGCATTATAAAACTATGTAAAAACGTCCTGACTTTCAGAATTGTTTGGCTAGTGCAAATGGCATTCTGTAGAATCTGTGTCAACTCTATGCAGCTTCCCTGCTTTTGAAGTCCTTTGGGCTATCAAGGACTTCTGGCTGAAGGGACCAAGGAGAAGTCTGAGCTGTACTGTCTGTTAGCTTGGCATGAAAGTCTGAGTAAAGCCATGGTTGTATACTTTTGAGGGTGTGACTCTTCAGAATAAAAACTCCACTGTCTGATCTTCCGTGTACAAGGTACAGGGATTCATGCTGGGATTCACACTGACCACAGCATTTCAAAGAACCACAGTTACCATGCAGTAAGTAATTGATTCCCTCTGCCCTCTTTTCCACCTCCACCAGACATAATGCTCAATATTTTGTGTTGCTGCTTAGGATCCCCCAGTACTATTGAGTAGTTTTCACAGAGCTTCATGTTAGGTCTTATCCTTGGAAAGCAAAAAAAATAGGCTTTTGGATCACTGGAGATTACGTCAATCATGTCACAGAGTCAGCTCACAAACCTGCCTCTCTTGGTTTCTCTTAAGAATGTCTCTTAACTAGGACTACATCAGCATCTAAATTAGTTGCTGCAATGTTCGCAAAATGTGCAACAGCCAAGTGACAATTCTGTATTACAGCTTTTGGAGCTGTTGCCTGACTAGGCACCAGGTACTTTCTACATGCCTCTGGAATAACATGCAGTTGTTTTAAAGGCCCCTATAAGATACTCAACTATATTAATATATATAAATTTAAACATTTAGAAGACTGAACTCTTGCTCTGTTAGTCACTGAACAAACTTAAATGATGGTTCTACCTCAAAACTTGCTGACTGTTTTGAAGGACAGAACAGTACTCTGAAGACTGAGCTCACAAGATCGGACTGCTGTATATCGTGCCTTGTCTGAAATTGGTGTATTTATTATATGACTTGTGTATTTGTAGTATACCTTAGTATATATTCAGTTTAAGGAGAACTGGGGTTTTGGAGGTCTGTGGAAACAGTCTCATTTAGATTTGGGCTAACCAGTGTTGGTTTTCAGTTCCGCTGCTTTGATCCCACCAACTTCTAAAGATCCTTTTATCCCTTTTCTGAAACTATCAGCTGTCCAGGATTCTAAATTTGCTATGTCAGGGTGGAGTGTTATTAGCCTGGTACATATCTGATCTACACAGAGCTGTCAGTGGATCTGTTGGCAATGGAATAAACATGATTTTGGGTGTATGTTTGGGGAACACATTCCCAAGAGCTTTTGTCTTTTAGTTCTTTCTTGATGACAATTAGTATAGGTTGACTCAGAGTTCAGGCCATTCTTTATCATCTGCAGAATATCAAGAATTTTACATTAAAAAAAAAGTAGTGGAATGGTGTCTTGACAACTGCAGGTGATTTTAAATAATAGTATCTTAGGTACCTTTCTCTATGGAGGATTCTGGTACTAAGTTTTGAAAATAATCTTATTCATTTTCTTTACACTGAAGTACTAGAAATAGCTGTTTGGGTATTACAATAACAAGGACTATATAATGACGTTTGTTGCCTTTATCAGGACACGTTTCTGTTTCCACACAGTGCCTGCAGTGATAATAGCTCTGCCATGTAACTCATGAACACTTAGCTTTCCAACAAAAGTGCAAATTATATATGTATACACCTTGCCTTTTGGAGGCCTGATCAAAGTGGTATCTTCAGGTTAAGTTGATAGTTTTTATTAAAATCCATACATCTTACACAAAGGCTGAAGAAATGAAGGTTGTTTTTACATTTGTCTATCACTATGCAGTTGCTTAAAACTTTGTCAGATGAAGTATTTGGGCTGAAACATGCTGTATGCTATACCTGTTTAAATTTGATTAGAAAAATTGTATTTGCTAGAAAAATATTTTTGTTAACTCTATTTTGGAAACTTGATTTTTTGTTCTTTAAATAGATGTAGTTCCCATGTGCTTTAAGGTAAAGACTTGACAGGAGTCTGAAAGTAGCTGAGCAGGGAAACACTATGTGATCTAATGGTTTGGGAAGAGTGAGGGCAAGCAAAGATGTCTCTGATGAAGGTTCAGAATTGGATAGTCTCCGTGCTGATCTGCTTGCCTCTCAGACCTACTTTTGAAGTCAACTGGGAATTCAGCTGTGTGAATGCTTTGTGAGGCTAAGAACTCTGAAGAATCAGATTCTAAAAATTAGGAAATTAGACACCCAGAACTAGAATATGTTTTGTATCTTAATTTCTCTACCTTTAGGTCCATACATAAAAACCAAACAAACCCCAAATAACCCACCAAAATGCTTTATATTCCATGCTGTGAGAGAATTTTGAACATAAGTATTTTTATTGTATTTTAATGTTAACCTTCATTAACACTACTTTTTAGAGTTGAGTTTGAAGAGTATTCTCAGCAATGCCTTCTTCAGTACTGTGAATTACTAAATTAATTGCTCATTTAAGAAGTATTGTTCCTTTTCTCAGCTGAAAAGGCTGCAGTTCCTGTTGGACAAAATGACCATAAATATACATGAATTAAGATAATTTTTACAATCTTGGTATTGCCATTAACAGCGTAACTGAGGCCCTTGTAACTTATAAGGGCTTCACTTTGCAATCACTATTATTCTCTTTGGTGCAGCTTTTTCAAACATAAGTATTACATTCGTAAGTTAGCTAGCTGTATGTCTGTTATTGTACAAATATATTTTAAATTGTATGTCAATTGTACGAGGCTTTTTGATCAAACTAGGTAAAGGTAACCTGTATTTAGATGCGATTACAGTGCAGCAATTATATCACAGAGCATCCACCCTTTTAATAAAAACAATATTTTTGCCGCAGAAGATTAACACAATCTTCTGAATTACCCTATTTCTATCAAAATGCTTAAATTCAACGGTTTTGTGGGTCCATTCAAACATAGGCTCAGCTTCGTCTCTAGAAGTCCATTCCTTTTTAATCTCACTATAAGGTCTTACAACTGAAGCTGCCAAATCTACTCTTTCAGATTGATAGTAGGTACTTGTACACTAATGAAACTCATTGTAGTTTTATCTACTGAACAAGATGTTTGTCTGAGAACTAACTGTAATAGAAATGTTCTTCTGCAGAGCTTCTTTATCGGCTTTTTCTTTGGAGTGCTTGCATTGCTGAAGGGTGCTGCACTTAGCATTGAGCACCAAGGGAGTTTCTCGTGGTTCGTTCCCTCTCTTCCTGCTGCTCTGCAAGGATTGGTATAACTTCTCTAAGAGTTGAATCTGTGATTTCTAGTCTCCTAACCTGGCCAGACAGAATCGTCATGAAGGCTTATACCCAGGAAAGATGCCCTTTTAAGTGTGTTTGGTTTGTGGTTTTGGTTTTGTTTTGAAACCATTAATTGTGCCATGTTCTGTTAGCCTCCACTATTGACTCTGGTGTCTCTACTTTGGAGCTTTTCTGGTTAGAAGGTTTAGACTGACATCTTTCCAGTTGGTTTTGCTTCTTGTCAGAGTCCCTAATAGCAGAAATACAAGTATTCAGTTTGTCTCTCAACTCTTCAGTAGCTTGCAGCTTTCTTAAAGAGTGGAAGGGCTGTCATTCCTCAGACTGAAATCAGCACCGCATTGATTCACTTTTGAAAGCCGGTTTTGCAGGTAGAAGGAATTTAACTAGAGAAATTAAATTGCTAGGGTGTGGGACACACACACACACACACAATTTAATTTTCAGAAGGAACAGTTAGTTTATTGCTACCGTTGCATTTGTTACTGGTAAGGGACAGGTGGATTTACATAAAGCAAGGCTACAGTATATTAAAGTTCTTTTTCATCAAGATAATTTCCTAATCCTGGTTATGCAAGTTCTGAATTAATATTTCTTTTAATGTCAACTGCAAAACCAGGCAGAAATATTTAAGCACTCTTTATCAGTATGTAAAGAATGAAGAATCAGTTCACAAGAACTGA
Source organism: Ceryle rudis (assembly GCA_033439905.1). NCBI lineage: Eukaryota > Metazoa > Chordata > Aves > Coraciiformes > Cerylidae > Ceryle > Ceryle rudis. The sequence continues at coordinate 89,063 of JAAGNO010014165.1, read as the reverse complement.
TACAATTGTAGCACTCAAAAAATATTCTGCTTCTTGCATCTGTTTTATAGATTATGTGTATGTAAGAATAGTATTTGTGTGTTAGTTTTACAATGGGGACAAAATGCGTATTATTTTCAAAGTGTGTTGAATTCTTATTTACAAAACTTATTCATTTTAATACTTAATGAAATATTTGACATTGTCAGTCATGTGGTATGCAGTGTGAAATGTATATAATGTCTAAATAAAATATCAGTTTAGACATAAGGTATTGTTATTGAATGGAAGGGTCAAGCAGAAGTTGTATTTTCTTTGCTTAAGAATTATTTCCAAGAGTTTTCATTTGGGTCCTGTCACTTGGGTCACAGTTTCTTGTCCCTAAAAGCTTCTGTCAGAGCTTGGTACTCATAGTGCTGTAGTACTTCTAAGACTTGTGAAAATGGGATGTCCTCTTGTAACAGCTTTATGATCTACTTTAAACCAAGTTACTTTTAAACATGGGGAAGCAGAAGTCAAAACAGTGAGAGAAAAGCAGTGGTAAAAATAGTCCCTCTGAGAAGGCATGAACTTCTGTCAAGTTTCTGACGCAACTGAAACCTGACGCTATGGGATGTAGTGAAAGGAGGGCTGAGCAAATGTTCAAAAGCTGTAAAGGTGTGGTCTGGCTGCTACTGGAGGCATTTATCAGCTGCTGTAATAACTGGGGGAGTTTAAAAATTCTGCTTTGAATTGGGGGAGTTGGCTTCACGGTGAGCCTTGTATTGATCCATGTGATGTGCTGGGTGGCTAGGACACCATCCTTCTGCATTGCTGGGTTTTTGATCCCTTGCTGTCTGGTTTGCTCCCTGTCAGGTGAACAAGGAGAGGGAGGATGGCAGGATGATTGGGGATTTCAGTGTTATTTCTAAGGAGGCAGGTCTGTGAGTGTTGGTGGGTTTAAGTTGGCCCAATTAATTTTTTTTTTTTTCTCCCTTGGTCAGTAAATAACTTCTGCTAGCTTAGCTTCTGAGCTGGTTTAACACAGGATCAATTGAGTGCCAGTGCTGGAACCAATAAGAGGACTGAAGACAAAATTGTGGCAGGAGTGACCTAGTTCAACCTGAGCAGTTGTGTAACTGCTGTGAAAGGAGGGGAGTTATTTTACCTAAAGCCACTTCTGAAATACATTTTGGAAACTCACGGTAGAATTATTAAAGAAGGAAATAGGAGAGAATGGAATGAGTCTGGAAAGTCTAAAGTGAAGGTTGCTCAGAAGATGATAATGCTGCTTATGTTAATAATACATAGTATTCCTTACTCATATACATGTCAACAATGTTCTACATCTTACAAATAAGATATCAATGCAGCATAAGAAATTTCAGGAATTATATTTGACATTATGTGGACAAGGTTGCTTGTTGAAGCTCTGTTTTTATTTAATTGCAAGTTACGCTGTTAAAATTCACCTTTTGCTAAAATAAACCTTGGTGGGTTTTGTTTTTTTTTTTTTTGTGGAAAAGTAATTTCAAAGGTAGGAAACTGCATATTAAACAAAAACCAGAATATACTTTTAAATTAGAGAAAGGAATAGGGAGAAAAGATGATGTGTTTTATCTCTCCATAGACCTGTTTTAGTATTTCAGTATTAGACCATCAGTGAGGCAGGGCTTGAATGGGTCGGGTTGATGAATTGGCACTCTCGCTGAAATGGTCCTATTCTAAAAGCTCATTGTAGTATAATAGTAAAAATACTTAGAATAAAGACTGTATAACACAAGAAATATGAAGCACCAAAGACTAAACAGGAACTACAGGGTTGTTGGAAAAAGCATTTTCACAATATTGTAATCATATAGTAAAGGTTAGATCAAGGTGATCTGTCAGTTATTTAGTCAGTCTTCCTCTCCATAGTTATTTTTGAGTTTCTTCAGATAAGAAATAATTTTTATCTAGAGTATATCTACTTTTCATTACTCCCTGTTAGAGACTTCTGCCTGCTTCAAGTGGTGAATTTCCAAGGCTTGATGTTACCATGAGAGATTTGGAAAATTCCTCTTTGTAGCCCATTAAATCTTTGATAGTCTCAGAAGCATTTTGAAATGTACACTTACGTAGACAGACAATTCTTTAACTGATGCTGTGGTAAGGAAGCTCTTTTAGAAAAGTGTAAGGAACTGATAATGGAATAGCTTTATCTGCTCTCTGTACAGCAACTGTGTAGCCCATTGGGGAAGTTTGTCACAAGCGTCCCTTTCTGTCTGTATAGGGAGTTTCAACTTGTTTCTTCCTTGGCACAGCCTGAGGTTCTGACTCTTCTTTAGTTAAAACAGCTTATATTTTAATTCTGGACATATTCTAAGTCATTGCTTGGTATTTTGGTCAATATTTGTGGAATAACTGTATAGCGCTTTGTAAAGGCAATAGAGCTTTGAGTAGAACAGGTTACCAGTATTTCAGGATTGTGGAAATATCATACGGTGGCAGGACTGGTTTTCCATAATTCAGCATAAAACAGTCTCACGGATGAATATTGTAAACTTGGGCTCACTAATATTTCTTCAGCCTAATTTGTAAATAATAAAATCTGAGCATTTGCTTTCGGGATCATTCATTGTGATTTAGATCTAATTCTTGCCCTTGAAATTCAGTATTGTCCAGTAGCTTGTCCAGTGGCAAGTCATGTCAGTAAGGGTTATGTTCTGGGATCCTTACATGTTTCTAGCTGTTAAGGACAGATTCAATAGTATATTGATTTCAGTCAATAATACTGCAGTCTTTGAACCATAAATATAGACTATATTAACTTGTAAAATTTTATATTGGCATTCTTACAGTTAGGTTTAGGGCCTGCTATCTAGAAATCATTCCCTGTTTGGAACTGCTGTAATTTTTGCATATGACAGTGAAAGGACATTTCCTTACAATGAATTGAATTTGGGTTCTTCCTTAGTTTTCCAGAACCTGTATTAATATCATAGTAATAGCACACTTTGTAAGTTAATAGTGCTTTCTTGTGAATCTCAAGAAGATGTGATTCACAACATTTGGCTACAGCATATGTTAAATTTGGGATAATTAATCCATAGGCTTATTCCAAAGTGGTGTACTGTTATACGATTCTTGGGGAACAGGGTTTTTATTTTCTGTGGAAGGAAGCATTGTACTTAGCATAAGTTGGGATTCAAAATGGCTTTGTGTGAGCTTTGTTATTCTGGCTTCCTTAGCTTGTGATTATAACAAGTGAAAACATCTTTTGGCTGAATGCAAAGTTTATGGAGGGGACTGGTAAAAGATTTTAAAACACACTATGTAGTAATTTCCTTAATGCTTTCCTTGTGTGTCTTAAATCTTTATTTGCTTTTTATCTCATCTTAGTATAGTGGTGAAAAGGAAACCAATTACCTTTTAAGATAATAAATGAGGTACCATATTGCAGCATAGGTCAAGCCAGATTTGTGATTTACAGCACTTCAGGTTTCTGTATGTGGACGAGACAAAAGTGAATGACTTTTCATAACTTCTGTGCATGTCATTTGCAGAAGTGAATGACAAAAATGAAAACCATCTGTTTGGGCATTAGTTAACAGAAAGTTGTCAGTTGTCACTGAGCTCTTTCTGTTAGGCACTTCTCCCCCTCCCCAGGGGTGGATAGGCTGTGTATACAAACTGCAGATCATCTGGCTAGTACTGTCCTTGTTTACCTTTGTATTAAAAAAAGTCTCATCTCTAAGAGCTTCTCTTTTGCTCTTACACATTAGTCTTTAGTCTTGTAAAGATGCTAGCCATTCTTTTGAAGCTGTCATCTAAATCACTGGATTTATCTTTTTTTTTTTTTTTTTTTTTTTTTTAATACCCTAAATTTGGGTATTTGGTTTTGTGGCTTTGGTTTATTTCTTTCTTCTCTTGAAGGTGATACTTAAATGGTTCTCAAAGAAGAAAAACTTATGTTGTAGAAAGTAGCAGGCTTCTTGTGAAAAATATGGCATAGCAAGTATAGTGAAGACATGAAAAAATCAGAAAACAATTTTCATATTCAAAGCTGGACCATTTCTGAATCTTTATGTTGAAGAATTACTGGTAAAATCTAATGAATCTTTCCAGTGATGTTTATTCTTGTATGATGTATCTCTAGACTCTTTATTCCTTGTTAGTTTCTTCTTTTTAACAGGCTAAATAACTCTTTGATGTTGGTAAATGTTCTTTCTAAAAATAGATTTGGAGCAGAAAAGTATTCAATGTCTCTTGAGTTGGGCTTATGTGGAGTCAGTGGGAAATCATTCTGTCTGCTCTAATGGGGTTTGGCTCAACCTCATGTCATTGTGCATTAGCCAAGCCTCAACTACTACCGTAGAGGAATTTTCCAAAGAATAAATGTTTTCTTTTTTTCTTTTTTTTTTTTTTCTCCTCCTTTTTAAATGAAACAGTTTACACAGTTTTTGCAGGGGTTTTATGTAATCCTTTGATAAGTAAATCTTAGTTGCTATACATTTGAAATGAATACTGGTACTGCAAACTCTTAGGCTTTTGGAAGTTGTTTTTAGTAATGTCACAGGACATTAAAAAAAGTCATCATCTGAATGAGGATTTAAAGAACCAGGCCAGCCTTTTGACTGTTTCACAGAAAGGAGAGAAACTGTTTTAGTTAAATACTTCCAATTAGGCTGTTTAGAAATTGGGAGGCATAGCTTGATAAAGTCAGTGTTCTTGTAATTGCTCAATGGAAGATGTTCCCAACATGTTTGGGAAGAAACTGGAATGTTAGATATGTGAACTTTGAGAAAGAAAAATTGGCAACTCTATAATTCACTGGAATCAGAAGCAAAATGGGTTTGAATATAGTAAATTAAATTTCATAATATCATTTCTACACCACCTTGAATGTAGAAGTATATACTCTGAAAAATTGGAAAAAAGTAATGTTTTTTTCTTAGTACGTGTTAACTCTGCTGAGCTCTGCTTGGCTAATATTTTTCTTATCTGTTTTATAGGTTTTGTAAAAGACACCGGATTAAGTCAAATTCAAATGTTCCATGTGTCCCGAAACACTTGTTGATGATGTCAGAATTAGTTCTTCCACAGTTCATCTTTAGTCTTATTCAGCACTTAAGAGAAGGGTATAATGAGCCTGGTATGTTTTAAATTTGCATGTATGTAGCCTATCTTACTCTGCTGCTGTCTCTTGCTTTGCAGTCTGTGAAGACACAGTACATGAATACATGAGTGCTATTTATCGTTTATATCACTGAATGTTGTGCATCTTTTCCTAAAGAAGTTACTGCTTGGCTAGGTGATTGATTAAAAAATTTTGGTTCTCTGATGAAGAGCTTCTTAAATACATTTTAAGTGCTACCTAGCACTGTGGTGAGCTCTTCCAGAAAATCAGGATTAATTTGAAACTTGTACATGTGAATTTTAGAGCATTATGAACATATAAATTAATATATATTATGGTAGTCATAGCTGTTCTGTGTTGTGAAGTTTGGGGCCAAATTACGTTATATTTACATCAAAAGTTCTTATTATGTGGCTTTCAGCTCTTGATCTGCCGTCAGAGAAAGACCTTCATAAAATCCTTCAGGTTTTGGAGCCTCATGTTTCCTTTCTAGAAGACTTGACCAAAATGGGAGGAGCAATGCGATCAGTTCTTACCCAGGTTTTGACTAGCCAACAGTTCTACAAAGATCTTAGCTCTGGTATGTTTGTGTTATTTCTAATAATTAAATTACAAAGAATTTAAGGGCATAAGTTTTGATTATCACTTTAGTTTCTTCATCTTTTTATTTGACTTCTCAAAACCAAGAAAAATGCGTGTTTTTAAGGCTGTTTTGTTGTTATTGCTAGAAGCAGAGTGGGATTCAGGCGCAACTAGAAACATTTGGTATTAAGACCTGTAAGAGAAAACCTCTTACCTTTGGTGTCCCAGATAACTGTGTATCAATACATAATTTCAAAAGAGTTTTTATAGTAAATCCGTTCTCTTTAAAGTGGACTGGACACAGCAGCTTAGTACTTCCAATAAGGCATATCAAACTTAGTCAAAATAGAATGTCTTAACTCATTTTGGGATCTCCTCTCACAGCGGTTACTAGAGGAGATCTGAATGGCAAAAGGCCATTGTATAACCTGCATTTCTGTACAAAGCCTTTTTTTCCTTTTCCCCACAAAACAACCCTCTCCACCCCCAATTACTCATTTCATCCAATACCAAATCCCAATTAATATGAAAATGCTGGGCAGTCATTATTAACCCAAAACCACCTAGTATAAATTAACTCCATCTTATTTTCTTGTAATTGGAAGGTGTCTTTAAGTCCTTTGCGTACTCCCTTTGCATAGAGGTTGGCTTGGGCAGCAGCTAGTTGAAGAACAGGTAATCAACAAATCTTTATTTGAAAGGTAAAAACACTCAGGGAAGCTGCCTCAGGGACAGTTGTTATTCTGTTTCCTTCCTCTTTCTCTCCTATTTAATAATATCTGTGTGGGATAAATCTAATGACTTCTCTTTTCCTATATGAGATGGATTTCCCAAGATAGAAAAATGAAGAGGGGGAAAAAGAAGTAAGGCATTCTTATCTGAACTCTTGGAATGGAGAATATGTATATCTGAATAGGTACAGTTTCTGGGTAGGGCAAGGGAGTAAAGGGATTTTAGAGCCAAACCTGTCCTGACTTTGAATGCAGAAGGTGCACAGCTAAAAAGATACTGTCATCTTTATGATGTTTTCTTTTCCTTAAACACTTGACACAATTTGCTCCTCTGAAATTTAGTTCTTCTTTTTATAACAAATATGTTGGATTTTCTTTTTTTAGTCTATGTGAAAATTTTATATCCTGAGCATTCATTGTGACTTTGCTTCATCAAACAGTTGAAGTAATGATTTCTTTCTGAAAAATGTCTATTAATTGCAACTGTAAAAACTTGAACTTTGAAATAAATTCAAGTATTTGGAATTTTTCTATGTGACATATTACCATTACTGTTCTGTTGTTGCTTTATTTTTGTTTCCCATTGGAAATCAAAGGTCCTTGTCCAAAATTAATTTTTTTAAAATGTCAAAGCAAATTCCTCCCCACTCCCCCCCGTAGTGTTAACGGTGACAGTGCCGGTAAAATAGAAAAGAAGTACATAATTTAGAAGAAAACATTGTGAGAAGGTTTCTGGGCCTTTTACATCATCTAATTGTACAGCCTAAAACATTGTGGATCTTTTTTTTTTCATTGCTTGTATAGATTATGAAGTATATGAATGAGGTAGATACTGTGCTTTAATGGTGTTTTACCTGTGTATTCAAGGTGTTGGAGACAATGCATGTGCAAAGAAAAGTCATGAAAAGTACCTCATTGCTTTGAAAGGCTCTGGATTGGCATTTCCTGAGGATAAACTTGCATGTGGTATGCAGGAACAAGGAGCTGGAACTAGCACATTAGCAGTTCAAGGTTTGTGTAGAAAAATATTTTAAGAGAAGACTTGATTATTGCTGGGTATTATATAAACTGTTATTTTATTTAAAAAAACCTCAAAACAACAACAACCAAACAAACAAATCTTAATGAAACTTACGGAATTACCTGTTATTTAGTGCACTGTCAAATTACAGGGCTCATTTTGATTCTGTCAACGAAACTAAACATATTAACTCTTTGTTGCTAATATACTAAGCATCACTTTCCAGTCATAGCATTAGTGGAATTTGAGTAGGCAAGATGAAATTGCTCGTAGTGGAATTTTGTCACTGCAACTAAGCTAAGCCACTATGATTTTTACAGAAGTGCTGTGGATATTTTTTTGATCACTGAAGACTGTCAGAGTGGTTTTTTTTCAATTTCTGAAAGAACACATCTGCGTTAACTCAGTACATTGAAGTTCCACAATGGAGCGTACTTTCAGATCCCTAATTCTGTATTGCTTGGAAGTCTTAGTCCAACTTCTCAGTCCACTGCTGTGTATCTTTTAAAGAAGGTTAATGTAGTGTTTAATTTCATACTGGCTCATTAAGTATCATAAAATACTTTCTTTTCAGTATAAGACTTACGAAAGGAATCTCTGAATTTTTTTATTTCAAAAGGTTTAGCAGGTGCTACGGCAACATCAGGACAAGGGGATTCTTCAGATGAGGTGAGACTGTTTTTAAAGACTATAATGAACCACAACAGAGTATTAAATGGGGAGAAAATGTTTGCAGCCAAATCCCACAAACCCTAACTCTTCTATCACATATTCTCTCCACTTTAATAATTAGAAATAATGGAGATATAAAGGAATAGTTCTCATACCTTTGATTCACTAAGGATGTCTTGAAAAATCCTTATTTCTGCTATTTCAGTTTCATTTATGTAAGTAATGTAGAAGAAACTTGTGTAGGTAGTTCAAAAGTCACTGTAAGTAAATTGGGCTTGATCAAAGTAAATGTAAAGTATGTGATGCTGTGAATGGTGTTAGCAGTTTTTGGCACTTGAGAATCCAGCTGAACCGGTGATAGCAGCAATGAGAACTTCTCTGTAGATAAATTCTCATGTGTAGACTTGACTGAACTCACTGAGTGGGAGTAAAAAGGAGGGAATCTCCTTTTACCTTGAGCTGTAATAGATAAGCGGAATTTAATGAGGAAAGTTAAATTCTGGTAGAGTTACTTTATCAATACTGCCTTTTTTTATTACCCTACTATTTAAAACCTAATTTCATGTCATAAGCCTTAGCAGACAGTCTGGTAGGGCAGTATAACAAACTTCAAGTCATGTAAACTATAATTTTTCTTAGGATTTTTGCTTACTTTGAATTCTGTATAAGCAAGGATTGAAGTAAAGCAATTGTTCATGTATGTCTAAAACAGTTATATGATGTGTTGGCCTCTGTCATGAGCACAACAACATCTGTTATGCTTTCAGCAGTGCTATTTATAATTTGGCATTTTTCAAAGTGCTGACTTTTTTTTTTTTTTTTTCCCCCCCCTGTTTGTTTATCAAGTAATGGTGGAAAAAAAACCCCAGAACAAAATACAAAAGACTGCTGATAGTATAACTTTTAAAGCCCATGAAGTGAAGTGTCAATTCAAATTAATAACCTCAAATAGTATTTTCAAATAAGCTTTAGATGGCTCAGCTTGCTTCTGAGTTTTACCCACGTAAGTGATGAGGAGAGGGGAGTAAACTGAGGTTGTTAAGAGTGTGAACAGTGATTTAGGTGTCACATTTCTTTTGGGAAAGAATTCCAAGACACAGACAGGGATGTATTTTAAGAAGAAGGTTGGGGTTTTTTTTAATCAGGAAAAGATAATTTTTTCAAGGAAAAGATACTGTATGAATAAATACGAGAGGAGTTACAGTAACTGCATTGTAGCTTGCCAGAGCCAGTTTTCTAGAGAGATTTTTCTTTCTGATCTCCAGGATATAACTATACATGTAGGTATTTTGTTATGTTGCTGTGGAGGTGATTTTTCTAAATGGATGTTCTGCATATACTTATCTGGGATCAGTTTTTAAGATACATTGTGAAAAAGCACAAGACCCTGTTTTCGAAGCTGTGTTTAGAAAACATTAAAAAAGAATGAAGTAACATGCAGATAAAACAGTAAGCACTTGAAATTTAAATGTTCTTTAGTATATATTTTCAATTATTGATTTTCCTTTCATATTTTAATAATCACATTGATATAGAATGGGGTGCAGTTAAAAAATGTCAAAAATTTCTTGCTTGTTGTTTTTTGGGTGGTTTGGCTTTGGTGTGGGTTTTTTTTTTTTAATTTTGTTTTTTCTTGTGTTTTGAAACAAAATCCCCCTCAGTTAGTGGCATCTCTGAAGAAAGTTAATGTTTTATTTTGTAATCTTTCTTAGTCATGGTCTGCTCACCAAATAGGAATTTCTGAAAAGAAAGTCTAGTCCTTTCATCCAAAAGCCAAAACAGAACTTTGCAGATGGAAAGGTGGAATATTTATTAGAAAAATAATGTTACTAGAGAAATCCTCCCTAGAGGAATGAGGAAGAAGTTCATCTTGTTTTATGACATCTCTTCCTCTCCCATGCCCTCCCCTGTAAGTTACAAAGGGCATTTACAGCTTTTTTTTTTGTTTTTTATACCTTATTATAGCAGTGTAAAACTATGTTCTGATTAAGAAACATGTCAAGAGTACACTTTTAACTGGATTTTCTTCCTCTGGTATTTAAGATGAATCTCAAAAGTATACTCAGTTCTTACCAAGTGAGTCTTTAAAGGTAACATTGTTTCACAGATGAGAGACTGGATTACAAATTTTTGCATAGACTACATATCAGAGCAGTGCTTCTGCAGAGAACTGAATAGCTTGAAAAGTTTTGTATACTTCAGTATTTAGTTTCACTTCTACAGTAGTGTAGATGGTTCTAAGCTAAAAATCTGAAGGATGGATATATCCTGAGATGTAGGTTGTTTTGTTCCTTTCCCCCTCCCCGCCCCCCCTTGGCTCAGGCTCACCTGTGCTTTACTTCTCAAATGGTTTGTGTTCCATCCTGTGGTAATTTGTAGAGAAGTCACCACTGGTTTCCTCTGTTCGCTTTCCTTTGTGCAAAAGGAGGAAAAAAAGGCCCTTTCTAAGCCTGTCCTCCTATTTAAGAAGTTAGGTTGCAAGGAATCAAATAAAACCCAGTCCATGAATGCTTTTACCAAACTGATGAATAAACCTTTTTGTATTGGATAGCTCAGTTTGACAGCACTCAGTGCCTTATTACTGAGTTACATAGTTACTGACTTCAGTTGCTGTTTAATGTAATTGTACAAAAATCTGCATATATTATCTAATATTGCAGAAAGCTGAATTTACAATGGATGTGGCATTCCTGAAGCATATTGCTAAATATATTACATAAAATAAATGTACATAGATCTTTGCTGTAATCCAGGTATATTTGTACAGCATTATCCAGTGGCTGAAAATAAGGTGTTCTACATTTGCTTACTCATTCTCTTACTCTTTATCCCTGGGCATGGCAGACAACATGTGATCTAGCACTCTATGTCAAGGCTATTAAAACTCTGCACTTGACATTAAGGTTTAATCCTACTTTACTGCAGCAATGGAAACCAACTGCCTTTACATTATTGAGGAAAAACAGAATCCTCAAGAAAGCATTTCTCATGAAGTCACTCATAAGTTTTCTTTTTAGTGAAATCACTTCAAAAGTTGCAATGAATACTGTTATATGTAAAATTTTTTTCTTACTGCTGTGTAAGGGGAAATGCATGTTGTTTGCCAGAGCAGTGGTGTTGGAGGCTAGAATCCAGCATGTTAATCACCATTTGTATACCCAAATGCATTATTTTCTGGTTAAGGCCCCTCTAGCATCTCTCTGGATTAACTGAGACTGGTCTGAAGAGGTCTTGAGACCTTCAACTATCAGCTTTCTAGATATAGGAATTTAAATTTCTTCAGGGCAGGAGACTTAAATTCAGCAGGTCTTATTTTTGCTTTAGAATACTTGTCCCCTCTGATGGGGGCATGGGCAATGGCAACATCCTGCAAACTGGCTCCCAGTTGAAGTACAAAAGTAGCATGTGCTCACAGAGACCTCAGGACACCTGAGATTTCAGATAGGGGTCCTTCTTAAAATGGATTTTCAGGTGGAGGTACTGAAAGGATAGGAAAACACAGACCTTTCATTAACATGATACTTTTGATCAGTCCTTAGATGTAAAATGTGAATAATCTTTCTTCCCCAGGAAGCATAGTTACTTCTTGAGTACCAAGTTCTTTATCATTCTAGTGAAGCTTGGAAGTAAAATATAGCATCTACTTAGAGAAGAAGGATATTGATTACTTATTTTTAACAGTAGATAGCTCCATTAATTATCTCTAACATTGGATGTGCAACAGTTAGAAATTTTGTAGTGTTAAAAAAATTTTGTAGCAATCAATCAGAAATCAAAGCAGGTAACGTTACAAAATCAGTTAAATAGATGAGGATGTCTGAACTTATAGATGATAACGTTGCCTGTAGGGGGAAAAAAGGCATTAAAAAAAATCATGTTTTCTAATGAGTTGCACAGTGTCCATGGTTCCTGTAAACAGCAAAAGTATTTTTCTGGTAAGAGAGTGTACGCAGGGCATTTCTGGTTTAGCTTAACAGATAAATGAGAATTTTGAGAGCACATTGTCTCTTGGCAATAAAATTCTAAATATACAATTATCAATTTTTTAAACTCTTCCCCTACCCCAGGAGGACCAGGATGGTAGCCAAGGTGTGGGCAAGCGCAAGAGGGTGAAACTAAGCAGCACCACCAAAGGTATTTATAAAGTACTGATCTCAGTTTATCCTCTTTGCTTTATGTCTATCTTAAAAATTATCTAGGGATATTAATTCAATTCTCAAGCACTGTAGTGCTGCATGTGGCAGGTATTAAGCATAGCAAAGTCTAAAAAAGAATAGCAAGTGAAATTGTGGTAGTTGGCAACTTTGATTTCCATTGAGTGAATACCACTGTCTGGCAGTCTGTTTGACCAGTTGTTGTGTCACCTTCATTTTGTTAGTTGACCTCTAAAAATTCATTCCATTTTCACTGTGTGGCTGGCAAGGTTGCAGTACAGCTTTGCAAACAAGTTTTTGATGTGTTTATTTTTAACAAGTTTTTTTTCATTATGCCACTGTGCAGTTATGATTTTGTTCTCAGGCAAGAATGGTTCTCTCTGATTCTGGTTGATCTTGCTGTACTGTTCTAGTAATGTTTAAGAAAAGTTGCTTAAATGAAATTTCCTTTGAAACAACTCCATTATATTCCTAGTAATACTAGTCCTCTCTGCAATTTCTAGTTCAACATGAACAGCACTCACATTGAGATCAGTGCAAATTTTAATTCAAGAATGAATATAGGAATGAAGTAGCCCTGTCCTGTGCTTGTCCTTAACATGTTTTTGTGCTAAAAAAATGTTCAAATAATATTTCAACTCTTAGTACTATATAAAGAACACTTTTTTTTTTTTTAATGAGTATGAGGAGGCTAACATAAGAATTGGAAAGTAATTGCAAGCCTTGAGAAAAGAACATTCAGGTGAAAAACGTGGTAAAACTTGGAATAAAATTTCCAGAAAGGCTTTGGAGTGAAGGTTTAGAACTTGAATATGAAATGCAAGGGTTCATGAAATCAGTAAAAAAGGTTCAAAGGTGTTGTGAGGAGTATGTGAAATTAAAGTTGTTGCTAGTGATTTCAGATTAAAGGCAAAAGATTTGGAAGCTGGAAAAGCAGAGAACTAAATGTTTTGGCAATGGTGTTGTTATGAGGTAATCTTAGAAATGTTGTTTCAAAGATTGTGTGAGAGAATAATAATATGGAAGAGGTGGTAGTTTTGGAGAATTATAGGAAACAAAAGATGTCCAAGTAAAACTCTCTTACTTGAATTTTAGAGGCTGTTAGCTTGTCTAAAGCATAAGTTAAAATCAGCTAATACAAGAAAAAATGCTGTTTTTCTGATGCATAATATGGAATAACTAAACAGGCTGCCCAGGGAAGTGGTGGAATCATTGTCCCTGGAGGTATTTAAAAGATGTGTAGATGTGGCACTTAGGGACATGGTTGAATGGTGAACTGGCAGTGCTGGGTTAACAGTTGGACTCGATGGTCTTGAAGGTCTCTTCCAACCATAATGATTCTATGATTGAATGATTCTGGGAAATAGGCAGGGAGGAAGCTCACACTGAGAAGCTGACAGATCTGAAAACCGGTATCACCAGCAGCATTTCAGGAAAAGTGGTGCTTTAATTCGACATTTCATTTCCCCTCAGGATTGTAGTCTTTACCCTCTTGAGACATCCGAACGTGGACTGTTCTCATGATGTTGATAGCTCCTAATATCAGCCCCAGAGGAGGGAGTCTGCCAGTGGGGGAAGGGTAAGTATCTGTTTTTATTAAATATTGAATAGTTTTCTGAAGTTTTCAGTATTCATATTTTATGTCCAATAGGGTATAAAATAAGAGTATGAAAAGAAAATTTTAGAAAACTGAGTATTGAATAAAAACAGACTTACCTTTTCCATAAAAGCAGACTCCCTGACCCGTCCTAGGTCTTTAGTGGTACTGTCTTCACAGAGGGTTATTTATATATTGGGGATATCCTGGAATGCTGAGACTCAAATTCCAGGGATACATCAGTCCATGGGGTCTTTTGGGGCACTAGAAAAGAAAAAAGGGTTCTTTAAAGAAAATAACAGGTTTTATGCTGAGGTTTGCTGATACAGGTATGGGACTGAGTATCGAGACACTTTTTTTTTTTTTTTTTTACTCTGTTTTAAAACTTGCATCCTGCATCAATCTGAAGCATTGGATGTTTAAGACAATTTTAAACCCACAGGCACTATTCTGTTCTCTTTTTTAAATTTTTTTTGTGGTGTGTGGTTTTTTGGGGGTTTGTTTTGTTTTGGTGGTGTTGGGGGGTTTTTTGGGTTGTTTTTTGTTTGGGTTTTTTTTTTGGTTGAAAGAAATTTTAAACTATATGGTGCTTTTCACAAGAGTGGGAATGTTACTCCCAGTGTTCTTGACAAATTTTCCAAGTTGGGTAAGAGCATTCTGCCTACTTAAATTCTATAGCAGGTGTAAGTGGATATATATTGTTCTATCCCTGCCTGAAACTGCTGTGTAATGAATTTGATATGACTGTTCAACTGTGATGTGTGTCAGAGAAAGCTGCTCATCAGTGACAGATAAGGTGGTGTGTCACTTGTCTTCGTGCCTGGTGTTCTCACTCGGGCATTTGGCATGTACCTGAACCTGTGCTATCTGTTCTGTGCTCAGAGGACTTCAGTCTGCATGGCTACCAAGCTTTTACGGGCAGTAAGATCACATTCACAATTTCTTAAGAGACAAGGAAGAGAACAGAAATGATCATCATGTGTTTGCTGCAGATGTGTAATGCTTTGCATAACATTTTAATACTAAAATATCTTTAATGACTGTTAAGCTATTTTTTTATTTCAACACTTGTAGAATATATTGAATAAAACATACTCTTGTCTTGTGTGGCTTGAGGGGATCACTAAAACTTAAACTGTTTTGTACTTCTCATGATCTGTTGCAATTCCTGAGATCTTTTGAGCTGATTGGTCACTTGGCTGGGAAACTCTGACCTTTGATAATGGTGAAAAATGGAGGTAGTTCCTGCTTAGGAAGAGGACAAATGGCTATATTGCTTAGGATAGGCACAGAGCTATCCAGAGCACTCCCTAAAGCTGTCATAATTCAGTGAAGAGGTGAGTCTTCAAGGCCAGGAGATGTGCAGCTTAAGTGTCTTTGAGTCTGTGCTGATGAGAGCACTTCATACAGCCCTCTTGGAATATGGGACTTTTTTTGGGGGGGGTATATCCTCCAGTCTAGTTGTTTTCTAGCTATAAAGGAGAATTACTATAATTTTCTTTAGTCTTTACATGTTACAGGAGTGAACAACGCTTGTTGTCGTTTTAAATCATAAATAATCAACCTCTTGAACAATGATGATAGAGTTTTTGTATTTTACTAATTCTTTTTTAATGGGTTTAATGTGTTTTGTGCTCTGTCAAGCCATAGCTTCACAAACAGTTTATTTTAGCAGAGGTCAGTTTGTGCAGCTTTGCAATCCTGTAACTAATCTGTTTGGAAACGCAGCCAGCAGAATGGAAAGATGACTTGATTTCTACATAGGTACACCATAGGGATGTGCTGTCTGCATGAATAAGGGGGCAGAGGGAACTGCCAGGAGTTGAACAGGGAAAGATGAGACTTCTCTCTTGGTACCATCAGGAGATAGTACCTGATTATGTTAATTTTATATTAAAAAACAACCAACCAACAACCACCAAAACACAACCAACCATACTTTTGTTGTTGGTCAATCAGTACCTATATTGCTTTAAAAAGAACGGATACCTTGTTGCTTCTATTTGGCTGGTTTAGAACTTTGTAAACAGAATGCAAGTGTTCTTAGGTGGTAGAAATCTTGACTTGATCATTAATTGTATGTTGTTGTTTTGCTATTTTAGCATGAGTAGTCTACATTAATATTTTCCCTCAATTAAGTGGCTGTGTAAATATTGTGCAGGTTGCTGTGATTCATTACAAACAGTGGAGCTATTACAGTAAGGTGATACAATTCAATGCAATCAATGAAGACTAGATTCTTTATGGTAGAATTGTACTGAAAAGTTTCCCTGACTTTTCTGGCAGGTCCTTTTTATTGTTACAGACTCTGTGCAGTGTTGGCCGTGTTTATTTTCCCCGTGTTTTTGAAAATAAATTACAGAACGCACTAAGATGATCTTAAATTTTTGTTACTGAATTTTATATAAGACAGTGCAACTGCACTATCATTAGTTTTAATAATTATTACATTACACATCCCCTCCTCCAACCTCTTATGCAGATCAATCTATCATGGATGTTTTGAAGCATAAATGTTTTCTAGAAGAATTATTATTTTGGACAATAAAATACGAGTTTCCACAGAAGATGGTGACTTTCTTACTCAACATGCTGCCAGATCAAGATTATAAGGTATTTGCCTTCCTTCATTCAAACTTAAACATCTTTTTCATATACTTAGTGTGTATTTTGCCTTGCATGAGACCACAGATGTTTATATTTGAAAAATAAGCAATAAAATAATGTAGCTCTTTTTACCTTGTTTTGAGTATCTGGTTAGAAGGTCTAAGGTGTCTCTCTTTGAAGAGAGATGTGAGAAAAACAAAATGGGTAATTCTGTAGCCAGCAGTGTTACTTTTGTTCTCGTGATTTGCTTTTTTCCTTTTTCGCTTTTAGTGCATGTGTTGAATTTTGTTTTGTTTTATTTTACTCTGTAAATTGGATTTTTGTCAGTTAGAAGATGTGGATCAGTACTAATGATTCTGTAGTGTGGTATGACTCATAAATAATTGCAATCACTTCATTCCTGTTGTAGTAGGCAGTGGTTTCTCCATATAGGCCATTACAACATGAGTGTTCTTGCTGCAGCTATGCCTTAGGTGATTTTGGCAGCTGCTTCCTTACAGAGTTTTGCAGTTGTCTGTACCAGGTGTCTCCTGGGCTGAAGTCATGGAGGCTGGATGTCATCGTCCTGTTTTAAATCTTGGTGTGCAGCCAGATATGGTTGTTTGCTCTACATGTTCCAAGACCAAGCATACATAGCAATCAGGCTTAACATTTTGCTGTGATCTTGTCATACCTTTGAGCTATGCAAATATTTTGGACATTCTCAGTCCCTGCTGGGAGGCAAAGATCAAGAGATCCTGAAATGTAGGCATGCAGATTTCTTCAAAAATGTCTGTTTATAATGGGACAGCCCTGTATTTGTGCCCCCTTGAAACCTTGCTGTATCAAAGCAAAGGATGAGAAGATAACTTGCAAGGAAGAAAAAGAAAAGATACGGGCTTTCAGCAATACTCTGTCCATATCAAGATAGCATGTTGATTTGGGATACCAGCATGGATTCATCTTGGTCTTGGATTCAACTGATACGTGAGGAGACGTGAGGACTTCTGGACTGATGATCCCTTGCCATGAAGCTTGAATTCTTCTTGATATTTGGAAACCCACATGGAGATCGAGTTCTCCTGATCCATTGCCAGCTAAACTCACGTGGAAGAATTGGGTAAGTGTTGATATATTTACATTTTTTCCCCCCTTTTTTTTGACAACAAGCCACAGTCTTTGTTGGCTTTCTTTCTTCACT
This sequence comes from Ceryle rudis, assembly GCA_033439905.1. Lineage (NCBI taxonomy): Eukaryota > Metazoa > Chordata > Aves > Coraciiformes > Cerylidae > Ceryle > Ceryle rudis. The sequence goes on along the minus strand of JAAGNO010014165.1, from coordinate 71,442 downwards.
GTGTTCATAATCTTTCTTCATTATGTACTCAGAATGGAGACTATAGTATATTTGTTTTCTCTACTGGCTGCCACCTTTATCTGGAAGTAGTCCATCTCCCAGCTAGCAATACTGTATGTTCAGATGAAAGGACAGTCTTCTTTTGTTGTTGTTGTTGTTTTGTTTTTGTTTTGTTACCAGTTTCATGTTGGGTTTGTTTATTCCTATGTACAGACTTTATTACTAGCACAAATCCTAAGTATCTGAAATCTTACAGAACCTGTATTTGTTTTAATTGCTGTGATTGTTTTAAGGATACTCTTCAGCAGTGAGGAAACGCAGAGCAGGAAATGTATCAAACAGCAATACTAGGCAGGCAGTAACACTGTTTTTTCCCCAAGATACCTCTGCTTTGTTGCAAAACTGTGTCTATGATGCGGGAAATTTTAAACGTGGCTATGAGGATTGTGGCTAATTCACAAGGAGTGGCTCTGCCTCTTAGATGTGTACAGAGAGAACATACCATTTTGAGATGAATTAGAAGAACGTTTCATCTTTTAAGCTTCCATTTTAGCTTTTATGAAGGAGAAGGTTGCTTGCTGTTTAATCACAATGCATCCTCAAACAGCAGGAACATCTGTAGATACATAAACTGTTCTAAGTGATCCATCAGCTTTCTGCTCTTCCCATCTACACCACATGT
>JAAGNO010014165.1:59959-70660 GCA_033439905.1 Ceryle rudis | reverse complement strand
AGCAGGAACATCTGTAGATACATAAACTGTTCTAAGTGATCCATCAGCTTTCTGCTCTTCCCATCTACACCACATGTTCTGTCTCTGCGGTTGTGCAATTTGCCTGATTCTTCATGAGCTGTTTTAGCTCATTAAATAGTAGAGTTCTGCTGGGGTTGGTTTTCTGATGAACCAAGTTATCTGGACACAGAGCACAGAGCTGGCTGGCTGTGCATGCTCTGAAATCGTTGAAATCTCTGACCTCCAGCATACCCGTAGTAGAGCTGACAGAATCCACCGTGCCCTATGCAGCAGCTGGTGAGTCACCAGCAATCTCTGTTGCACAGGTTTATTTTTAAACAGGAAAACAAACTTCTCTTAGCATTCCCAGTATGGAAAAGAGGTGTTGAAAGGAGTGGATTAAAACCCTTTGTTAACTAGCTCCCTTCCCGGCCCCCATCCCCTCCCCTCCCCTTTCTTTTGCATATGAAAGAGACAGCACAACAAACAGTGTGATCTTTGCCTTGCAGGACAGGATTTGTGCTTGAGGCATCCGTTCCATCACTTTCTGACATTTGAAGATTGGAAGATTTATAAGTGAAGAAAACAGAAGAGAAATTTACTAGAGCTTCCAAGAAATTAGAGGTGTTTTGATGTGGACAAGGTTTCTGCAAGAGGAAAAACAAGAGGCCAGAGGAATAGTACTGACCTTGATGTGACCAAGGAGAAGGCCAAGAAAGGGTTGGCAATAAAGAGGAAACTTATGGAAGAGTGTAAATCATCCAAGAGCAGATCCTTGCTGAAGTCGAAATACTGGAAGTAGAAAAATGGAAAAGCATCTGGTAGAGATAATGAATTGACAAACATAATCATCACAAATGCTTTGTCTCATCAGGCACTTCCTGTAGTAAATATTGAAGCAGTTATTATAGCAATAGGATTTTGCTAACCCCTGGATATGCTGTTCTGCAGATTCTGTAGAACACTTTCTATTGGAAGCTTAATCTTAGCCCAGCTTTCACCTGGCAGAACTATCTTTTTCTTTGCATTGAAAACAAACATGAGAGATGTAAGTTCTAATTGAAACATGGGGCTGATGTTAGACTCCTAAAAATTCTGGGATTGTTGGGTGGCCACCAAGAGGAAAGGCTGGATGAAACAGTTAACCTTGTTTTTGCATAGGTTAGAAATTTAGTAGCTGCACAGCATCATGGAGAGAAAGTCAGTGAAGGTAACTAAATATATAGAAAACATGGCTGTTTTAGAAAGCCACTTCTTGCAAATGGTTGGAAGCCAAGTGAGTATTTGGAAAGGCCTGTTATGTCACCATCTACATTCTTGTTCCATTCTCTATTTTCCCTTAGTTGTGTATACAGCTTTGGCCATTCAAAAGATGGATTACTGAGCTGGGTAGATTTATTTGACCTATTATAGCTGGTTTTATACACAGACTGTATTTTACCACAGTATTTCAGCATTCTAACTTCGTTAGCTTTAGTTTCTTCTTAGAAATAGAAAGGATTGTATTTGTTTGTTTAACTTCCAAGTGAATGTAGGAGTAAAGCTGATGTCTTTTATTTAAGTGTATTACAGAATCTCTGTCATTACACTGCATTGGTGATGAATCTACAGTACTTCCAGAAATTAATTATTGTATATGCGTGAGGCACAAAAATTTTTAATGTATGCTGATTTAAAATACATAAATAAAAAAATCCAACATTTGTTCGTAGAGGAGGACCATGTTTTTGCAGTCAACTTGAGAGTGCTGTGTAAAACAAGTAAGACTGAATTCCTATATCACAGAACCTGAGAATCCTATTGAAACATAATACAATGTGAAGAAGTAATGTATAAATAATGTATACCATTTAACTAGCAGCTTTAATACACTAACTTCTTAAAATATCAGGTATGTCATTTGTGTCTCAGGCTTAAAATTAATAGGTGAATGTCTTGGTGTTTGTTGTAAATGTCATTGCCAGTGATTAAGGTTGTATCAAGCTTCAATTTAAAGGAAATTATACAATAGGTTGTTCTGCCTTGTAGTATGCAAAATGATATTTTATCAACTGCACAAGTACTGAGAATACTTCGTTGCAGAAAGACTTTAGCTGAAAATAATTGCCATGGTGTTGGGTGCTGTATGTCAGTAGACAGGGGATTTTAGACTTTGAGCTGAAAATGTTCATCACTGCACAGCTCGTGTTATCCTTTCTTATTAAGCCAGGGATGTCCAGATGGTGTTAATTCAGAACTTAAAGTACGAAGTGAGAAGTGATTTCAAAGCTGGCAGATATGCACACATGTATATGCAGTGCAGAAGGTTGGTTTACAATGCAATTTGAAGCTAATGGAGCGGGACAAGAAATTGTACTAAGATTTAAATCTACTGATACATTTAAATACCGATCTGGTTTAAATAAACCCAAACAGTTGTATGAATAACAGCAAAGTTTGCTAATGACTTTGTTTAGGAGAGAGTGCTCAAGATTTTTTAAAAAAAATATAGGATGTTTTGATAACAGATGAAATTCAGTGTTGAAATGCCAACCTTGACAGATGAATGAAAACCTTACTCCATGAGTAGAGGAGTGCAAGTGATAAGGCAGCTTTGTTATACATAACTAATCTTATTGTTCATAGTGTATCATCTTGGGACATACATTTTTAGAACTTTACTGCTTTCACAACTATGCTGAGACAGTATATTCCTTGTTTCAACATTTCTGAGGTTTGTTATTGTAGTGTGGAAAGAATACAATGAGAAGATTCGATTTTCGTATAAGGTAATAAAATCGGAGGTGTAAGTTACCCCTCCCTATAGATAGGTTTTTCCTTGGGGACTGTTTCTAGAAACTGAACATGAGAGAGTTGTTACACCATCAGTTTTGGTTTGTTATGGCAACTGGTGTTTCCTAGCATATGTTGATTGTACTTTTGTAAAAAAATATTTTATAATGAAAGAGAACTATACTTTTTGTATGGTGCTTGTTAACATGAAAATTTCTTTATAATTTGCAGATCGCTTTTACCAAAACTTTTGTTCAGCATTATGCTTTTATTATGAAAACACTGAAGAAAAGCCATGAGTCAGACACAATGTCTAATAGAATTGTGCATATCAGTGTTCAGTTGTTCAGCAATGAAGAACTAGCACGCCAAGTAACAGAAGAATGTCAGCTGCTGGATATTATGGTCACTGTTCTGTTATATATGATGGAAAGTTGCCTTATTAAAAGTGAATTGCAAGGTAAGTTGATGTGTTTAATTGCTTGTTTGCTAATTTCCATATATAATAAATTGATTATAGGGGAAATTTAATCTCTTTCTTTGGTAGTCAATCCACACTGGGACCCCCTCCCCAAAATTCACAGGATCTAGCAATATATGGTAGAGGCTGAGTCTAAAAATTTCATAGAAATGTAAAGATAGTTATCAAAAGTGATACAGATGCTTTATCCTTTCATTTGTAGGGATTTCTTTTGTGGGAATGTTACATAGTTTATAATACAGAGTATTACCTTGCAGGTGCTTTGTTTGTTGGGTAAAGAGCATAAACACTGTTTGTGAAGCTCATTTGAATGAGGAATTATAAATGCAAATTGAGGCCTTTATTAAATTTAAAAAATACATTCAACGTATTTTGCAAGCTATTTGAAGTATTTTAAATCATTTTTTCTCACCAGTGATTGCCTTAACTTGGTATAATTAGAGGAGAATGATTTAATACTTTGTACATTTAGTAATTTGAACAAGATTTTGGTCAACAGAGTTGCAATTTGAAACTGAAGTAGTGTACACTGTGTAGCTTTTCTAGTGAAAACAGCTGTGCTATTTCTACCCGCCTTGTTTTACCTGTCTTCATCTGGCATGGTGGCACAATCAATCTTTTTTCACACTTTCATGTACCTAACAGACTGCAGACCTCTCAGCCCTCTAGATAGGTTGACTGCAGCTGCCTAGTAAGTGCCATCAACTTCTGCGTGAAATTGTAAATTTTGTTGTCTGAAGTATCCTTTGTCTCCGAGTCCACTCTTTGTATAGCCTAATACAAAATGACTGTAGTGAAATGGGAAGTCCTCAGTCATCTACCTAGAGAGTGCCCTCATTCAGCCATACTTCAACATGAGACGTTTTTCTATTTCCCTACATAGATTGCTTTACAGTATTAAAACACCGAGTCTTTAATAGTTTTCATATGGAGTGACTTCTGCTAAACTAATGCCATGTTGGTGGAAGATCATTAAAAACTACTTTTAAGTAGTTGTTTTTACTTGCTGGTCAGCATGTGAAGTTGCTGGTCTGGTGCTACAGTTCTGTGACCAAAATTTGCAGAAAAAGGCAATGGCTGTAATTACATGTTCTCTGAAGAAACTTCCTGGTAATTAATTATGTAAGCTGGAGCTGCTAATTTAAATAACATCTGATATAGTTGTGATAGATTTGTGAGAAAAGACTTACACCTGGAGCAGCTATCCCAAGACATGAAGTTACCTGTTTCTTTTCCCCAGCACCAGTGATTTCTCTTGGCTAAGATTCCCTCATGGAGTCTATCTGGTGCTTTTCAATGTTTCCACAACATTTCTTCCCAACTGCTTTATATGTGAGGGGATGGGCATACTGTAAATTGATGGAAAAATTTTAATAAAATACTTGGGGTTTTCCCCCTCTCATATTGTCTGTGGCTCCTTTCTGCAGTTCTGTGGGCTTGTATCTTGCTTTTAATTCAAGATACTTCTTATGCTATAAATAGTGAGAAGTCTGTTAGAAGACTGTGCTGGTGAGATAAATTGAGAAGAATTCTCAAATGCAGCTAGTTTGCTGCTAGTGCAAACATAGGTTGGTTAGCATCTGAATGAAATGAAATTTAAAAATCCAGCCAATGAATAGATGGAGAAAACATGTTGGAGAGGAACAAGGAGAACATGGAGCAGGAATTGTATCTGCTAAGGCACATTTAGTGCGCATTGTTCACAGGCCTAATTGTCTTTTGGACAGCTGACACCTGTTAAAAGCGTGCAGATCATTAAGGCTATTTGTGCATGCCAAGTAAGAGTGTTCCTGAAACAGAGCTGACCTAGGAGTTTTGTTGATACCAACTTTGAAAGTGTTAATAGTTGAGCTTAGCTCTCTCACACGTGGTGTGAAAGGATGAGGAGGTGAAATTATGGATGTAGATGATAAAACTGGCTCCTTGGGAACATTTATGTCCCTGTGCTCTTAGAGACTTTTTACCTCGTATCAGCACTTACTGAAGTTTTCTCTTATCTGACCTTACATTAACCCTGGCTTGTAGAGTACTCTGAATAAGAGGCAATGCCACTGCCAACTTGAATTTACATTGGATTTGTCTATCCGTACTGGGGCAGAGAGTCAGCAACATGTAACTTGACTCTCTGCAAAGTCGTTGAGTGGGTTCAGGTAGAGCCAGCTGAGATGTTACCCTGATCTCACATAGGCTGTGTGAGCACATGGGAACCAGGTAGCTGAGCAAAAAGATCTAGTTTTCTTTCTTCACAGAGGTACCAGATAACAAGAGAGATTAAAGAGTATTTGATCAACTGCAGCAGAGACGTTCTGGCTTCCTGTTCCTTCCAGTGCTTCAGTGGAATAGATAGAAGTCAGTATTAAAAAATGGAGCTGCGTTATCTTACGGCAACAAGAAGGTTGTCTGTTCGTAGTTGTGTGCAACTCAAGCAGCATATATTTTAGGATGAAATCTGATTAATTTTTCTTGACTTGGCTCTGTTCTTGGGAAGTAAAACTTGTCAAGATCAAAATATTCTATCACTTAAGGTTACCAAACCTGTTGCCATAACAGGCAATAGAGTAATTTTTTTTTTCCTGGTACCAATAAAACACCCTCAGAGTAAAAAGGAAAAGCAAATTTTTCTTTAGTAGTTTCAACAAAGAGGAGGAAAAAAGCATATATATACCAGAGAGAACCACTCCAGATACAGATGTGCCTCATCTGCTGGAGACTGGAGTATCTTAACAGTGTCTTTTTAGCTGGGGCTGTGCGGTACTGCTTATAACCCTTTCACTGTGTAAAGGGTAGCTACAAAGATGCTTCAGTGCATTTGAACTGGACAAGAGCCATCCCCAAGGCTGATCATCAGATGTGAGATTTTGTTTCTTCTGTTCTCTTGAGATAGAGTAGCAACTGACAGATGCTGGAAGTTATTTCCCTTGGATTTTGAATCCAGGACCAATGCTATTTCCTTCTGGTCTTCTATAGGGGTCCCTCTTACGAAAATCCAAGTTATTTATTTGACAGCTGTGGAGGATGTACTTATGTGATTTGATGAGGAGACTTCTACACCCACCCACCATGCCCTCTCACGCTCCACACCTCCCAGTTTCTTCTCCCTTTCTTTTGTGAACCTTCTCCTGTCCTAGTCTCAGGAAGGCTGCATACACTCCTCTCTCTGTCCCAGATTCAGAGTGGAAATGCTTTTCTTTGTTGTTCTCAGACTCAACATGCCCGTGTAGGTTTTAATCATCAGATTCCTGTTTGCATGCTGTAAGGTAGCTCACTTGCAGGAATACTGTCAAATTCAGAATAGGTTTCAGATGTTGATAATAGAAATTGTATTGTTTGGTCTTTTTATACTTCTTCAGAGTATTCAAAAAAGGCGTAGTTGTGGTGGTTTTACTAATGCGCTGCTTGTCAAACGTTGTGATGTTCAAAATATCTCCTACTGAGTGGGATCTAATCTGCTCATTCCAAGATATGAAAATAGCCTCAGGTACCACAAAATAGTGGTTCTCCTTTTCTGCAGTTTTCTCTCTGTGTGTGATTGCAACATTACAGTAATTCTTAGCTTTTATTTACCTATTTTCTTGTGACTTTATTTAAAAATTAAAACAAGAAGGGGAAAAAAATATATTTTATTTATTTATTACCTTCTTTCTGTTAAATCTAGATGAAGAAAATAGTTTACATGTTGTGGTGAATTGTGGAGAAGCACTACTGAAGAATAATACTTACTGGCCCCTGGTTAGTGATTTTATAAACATACTTTCACACCAAAGTGTGGCAAAGAAATTTTTGGAAGATCATGGTCTTTTGGTAACATGGATGAATTTTGTATCATTCTTTCAAGGTACGTGACTTTGATAATAAACTGGTACTAATCCAAGTATGTTAAGACAGCTTAATGTTCTCAGTAGCAAAATCCTCATGCTGCTGTATGTAAATACTTAATTCATTAGTATTCTCATAAGTTTATATTCCTGGAAGCAAATAAAACCAGGTAGATTTGAAAATGATCTAATGGATCTTTTTCTTATGTGGACTCAGTAAAGAGCAACTGCATCACACTTGACTGAAATTCATGGTCCCAGAATCCTCAGGTTATACTTAAAAGTACAAATCATACCTTGTGCTAGAAGTGTTTTACTTGTGAAGTTCTAAATTTAAATATTGGGTAAATTAATCTGATAAATGTGGATCTTTTTCTAAGTGTTGCTGTGAAGAAACATTGTTATTATTAAAAAAAATCCCCCAAAACTACCCCCCCCCCAAAAAAGGCAAAACCAAAAACAAACAAAACCCCAACAAACAAAAAAAATCCACACCCAGAACTTTTCAGTACTGATAAATATTTTGCCTAGAAAGAGAAACAGATATTCTGTATCCAAATTGAGTGCACCTTCAGTAAGTTTGCAGACAACATGAGTTTGGGTGTCAGTGTTCCATCTGCTTGAGGGTAGGAAGGCTCTACAAAGGGATCTGGACAGGCTGGATCAGTGGGCTAAGGTTGTGTGAGGTTTAACACGGCCAAGTGCTGGGTCCCGCCACTTGGGTCACAACAACCCCATGCAACACTACGGGCTTGGGGAAGAGTGTCTGGAAAGGTGCATAGTGGATGCATAGTGGAAAAGGACCTGGGAAAGTTGGTCAACAGCTGGTTCAGTTTGAGCCAGCGGTGTGTCCAGGTGACCAAGAAGTCTGAGAGTATCCTGGCCTGTATCAGAAATAGTGTGGCCAGCAGGACTAGGGAAGTGATTACCCCCCTATACTCAGCACTGGTGAGGCTGCACCTCAGATGCTGCGTTCAGTTTTGAGCCCCTCCCTGCAAGAAGGACATTGAGGTTTTGGAGCATGTCCAAAGGGTGATGAAGCTGTTGAAAGGTCTAAAGCCCAAGTCTTTAATGAGGAGTCACTGAGGGAACTGGGATGGTTTAGCCTGGAGAAAAGGAAGCTGAGGGGAGACCTTGTTGACCTCTACAACTACCTGAAAGGAGGTTGTAGTCAGGTGGGCATCAGTCTTTTCTCCCACGTAACAAGTGATAGGACAAGAGGAAATGGCCTCAAGTTGCACAAGGGTAGGTTTAGGTTGGATATTAGGAAAATATCCTTTACAGAAAGGGTTGTTAAGCACCGGAATAGGCTGCTGAGGGAAGTGGTTGAGTCACCATCCCTGGAAATATTTAAAAGATGTTTAGATGTGGTGCTGAGGGACATGGTTTAATGGTGGACTTGTCAGTGTTGGGTTAACATTTGGACTCTATGATCTTAAGACGTCTTTTCCATCCCAAATGATTCTGTGATTCTAAATGTTCTCATTCACTGCAGTTCAGAGCAGAAGGGCTGCTATGTTAATGTCACCTGAACAGCAAGGACTGTAGTTACTAACCAGTCTAGATCCATTATTCTTTTCTGCTCTATTTCTGTTCAAACTTTGATGTTTGTTCTCATATTTTATCTATCATTCTGCTAGATAAGATAGATTGTTGCACTTCATGGTTATTTGTCTTGATAGCTGTGTGAATGCGTAACGCTAAAAATACTGCATTCAGTTTAGCCCCAGTTAAATATTTGGCTGTATAACTCTCCTTAAATCTTTGAAGGTATGAATTTAAATAAACGAGAATTAAATGAGCACGTGGAGTTTGAATCACAGACGTACTATGCTGCCTTTGCTGCTGAGCTGGAAGCCTGTGCCCAGCCAATGTGGGGACTTCTGTCACACTGCAAAGTTAGGGTAAGACATTTTCTTCTTGTTATTCATGGTTTTATTCATTATTTGTCCTAGAGTTCTCAGATCTGAAAGGTCTGTATTATGTTTGAAAAGACTTGGGTTTTGCTGTCTTTGTTTACCTAATAGATAAAACGGTAATCAGCTAGGGTTCTGTGTATAGTGCATGTAGAGTTCATGCTTTAACTTATTGTCCCCAAAACAGGGACTACAAATTTGGGATGCTTACAGTCATTCCATATGATTGTGCATATGGAATAATTTCTGATCTGATGAAGAACTTCATAATTGTCTCTTGAGTCATACTGCCTACGTTCAGTGGGAAAGAAGATATATAAGTTGTGCCTAATGTAATTATAATGTCGATTGTGTCTGCAAATAGACATTTCATTATGATGGAAGATGGAATAATTTATGATCTTGTGTTTGGGTGTGGATTTTTTTGGCTGTTTGTGGGTGTGGTGTTTTTTGCTGGTTGTTGGTGGGGTTTTTTTGGTGGTGGTGTTGTCTTTTTGCTTTTGGTTTCTTTCCTGACAACCTGAGGGGAAAGCCTCTTATGTTCTGACATTTCATGGTCTCTGAACTAGAGCAAAGAGTTCTTACTATTTATTAGAATGTAAATTGTATTTAGTTGTATTAAAATTGGAACCCATCAGCTTATAGGAATACTTAATGAGTGAAGAAGCTTTTTATTGGTTATTTTTTATTAAATAAATATCTTTGAAATTAGCGTATTCATGTATGTAACAGCATCCATGAGACAGTAATACCTGAACTGAACTGTGGACTGAAAAAACGTATGTGAGCATACTGTGCAATTTTAAACCTATTTAAATCAGGCAGTTGTAAAAGCCTTTCCATGATGCAAGTTGTCCTGATACATTATGAATCTATCAGTTCATAAGTCTAAATTATCCTTTGACAACTGAATTATAACTTCTGGGGTTTTTTTAAGTATTCCTTTCTTTTTAGCATGGGGATGGGAAGGTCTAGCTTTTGTTCAAGGCCTGTTTGACTTCTTGCTCCACCTGTTCGCATGTCAGTCATGTTTTCACTCCACGTTTGAGGCCTGTGGTTGTTCTCAACAAATCTGAAAGAGTTTAGAAATCTCATAGCTGAATTGTTGTACTTGTTTAGTGAAACCTGATAGGTGGGAAGAGATTCTGGCTTGCATCCCACAGAAGTAAAGCTGATGGAGCCAGTCTGTACTTGCACAGCTTCTGTTTGGCCAAAGCACTGCTGACTTTTGCAGAAGTGTGTCATAGATATCCTAAGAATGTGAGGCAGGTCTGGAGCCTGTTTTTAGGGGGAACGGAAGATGAAAGGAAAAGTCGTTGAAGAAACTAGGCTTTTTAAGTTCTGCTGATCACAGAGCAACTTGGTTCAGCTCCCCTCCCACCATCCTTTTTGTACATCACTGCTTTTCTCCTGGAGGGCAATGTACAGCTCTAGTCTTGAGATACACGATTTAATCTGAAATATATTATGGTTTTAGGGCATTGTTACAGAATTATATCATGCAGCCATAACAAGGTTTGCTTATTAAAACCTGTGCAGTATTGTGTTATCATTGCATTTCAGGTGCATTGTGTTATCCTGACCTTTCAGTAGATAAAACTTGCAGGACATTAGCCACTCCTTTCAGTTGCATGGAAAGACTTTTTTTTTTTTTTTTTTTTTTTTTTTTTTTTTTTTTTTTTTTTTTTTTTTTTTTTTTTTTTTTTTTCTTTTTTTT
>JAAGNO010014165.1:43270-59859 GCA_033439905.1 Ceryle rudis | reverse complement strand
TTCTATTCAACTCTATTTAGTTTGACCTCCCTCATATAAACCATATTCTTGCAAATTTAAAAAAAAAATAAAAAGAAAAAAAAAAAAAAACTTACATAGTTTTTATCTGAATGCTGAACAAAAAGCCTCCAAGTTTATCTGCAGAAAGGAAAACACATTTTGTAAAGAAAACTGAAATATTGCTCAATATTTGAACAGATAAGTTAGGTCCTCAGGATTTTTTTAATCTGTATTTTCTCACATTATTTTTTATTCGCAGCTGTGGAGGTCTGTCTTGTTAGGCAACTTCTCTTAATGAAAAATGTATTATCAAATAGTCTCAAACATTCTTAGTGCAATTCACATCTGGCTTTTTAGAGGACAAGCTCAATTAAGCAAATGTTTCATGCTTGTTGCAAAACACAGTACACTGTGGAGTCGGAGAGGGAGATAAGAAAAAAGTTCCAATTTCAGACAGAATGTTGCAGGACCAGATTATTTTCACACATTTTCTTAGGGGTGGGAATATGTACTGACATCTCCATGTTGTCCCTGAGATATTTTTTTCTCTATTCAAGTTTTGCATTTGAATTGTGTAGAGAGCTGTACATCCTTATTAAAGAGCAGAAAATTCCCAGATTGTACTAAGTAATCTGCTCATTCCTTTTCTAACAAATCCTATTAGTTCACTTCAAAATACCTTCATATTCTTAAACTACCATAATGCCACTCTGTTCTGAGGGCCAGTATTAACTGATACCACTTTTGGGAGGCTATGATTTTCAATTGGCGTGAAATGAATGAAACCAATGGAAAAAAAAAAAAACGTTGATTTTGTGCCAGTGCTTGGGATATCAGTTCTGCCAATTGACTGTCATCCACTGCTAGCAGATGTGCTATAAAAGGAGATGAAATTCATTGTTAGCATGTTGCTTGGCGGCCAAAGCCACTTACAGAATGGAGAACTGAGGTCTCCTAATAAAAGAATCTGCATATGGAAATTACATGTATTTCCATACAGTGATAAGTATTTTCAAACTGCTTAAAGGAAGACTTGACTAATAAAAGTTTATGTTAGTACGCATTAGCATAGCTCTTTATTTCATACACATTATAGGGGTTTTTTTACTATTGTATTTTACTCTGATACATTATTTCTCACTAGTCTTATTCCAGAGAAGTTAGGGAAACTAAAACCTAGACTTGGAAATTTCTGTTGTGGTTTCATAATTGGAGGAGATGGGGAGACTGATACAGGACTTGATTTAATAACATTACATTGAAAATTCTACATCTAAATAAAAGTACTAATTCATACAGTAGTGTCTTTAAAAAAATTGCTTTAAGCCTTGAAATAAATATTTCAAAAGTGATTTATATATCACATATATGCATATTTGTACAAAAACCATCTTTCATTTTAAGTTAACTGTATCAAATGGAAATATTTTAAAACATTAAATGCAAGTTTTTTAAGGGCAACAGCTATCAGAGCATTTTTCTTTAATTTTTAAAACATTTGCATAGATGCAGGATCTAGAAATACCCTTGTTTTCTATCAGTCAAATACATATGTTAAATATTTGCATGCAGATTTAATTTGATTCATATTTATGAACATATATAGATAGCTTTTGTATTCCTTCTCAAATTATGCTACTTGAAACATACTTGATTACTGTGGATGGCATGACAGTACCATTTGTATACTTTTTATAATGTAACAGGGCTAAATCTTGATATCTGTTTACCCAAGAAGTCTCATCGACATCCATATGAGATTTGCTTATGAAAAACAAACAAACAACAAAACCCCCGTGTCTTCAGATTTTTCATTTGTACTGGAACAACCCAAGCACGCAACTGTCCCCCACAATGAAGTACTTAATTTTCCTTCAAAATCCAGCTCTGTTCTTTTCTCAAATGTTGAATAAATAATTCCTTTTTGTAATATATAGAACCAAGCTAAAGTGTACTGCAGAAAAAGAGAAGGTCTGCTTTGTCTGTTTTGTAGCATTCCTGTCATGCAAAACATTCATATGTCTGATTTAATCAGGTGGGTGAGCCAAAGCCAGTGCTGCTGCAGTACACTCTTTTTTTCCAAACAAGTCTAAGATACTCTAAACTCCTTGCTAAAACTCACTGTTCAAGTCTGATGATCTCACATCTCAATCACTGCCAAATCCTCTTCTTCAGCTTCAGAAAATGCAGTTTCTCCCACTCCGTACATACAGAAAGCTGCTACAAGGCTAATTCTCCCAACCTGTTGCTTTGACCATGGCCCTCCTCCACTGATTCTCCATGATTTCAGACACATGCTATCTGTTCTCATGCCTAGGGTCCTAGACTCCCCTATAATTATAGTCTTTCACTGAAGGCTGCAATTGACTGGATTCTTGTCTCCATCACACAATTAATTTTCAGAGAAGCACATTTATGCTTCTCCACATGCTGTGTGAGACCTTCTTATAGGCAGCCACAAAAAAATGATCTTCTTTTCTGAAATGGCTTCTTTGAACTTAGCTGTAACTCTAGTGCTTACAGAAACCAAATAGTATTTTGGCTATCAAGGCTGACTTATTTTCCCTTCTTTCCTTGTTTATTCACTGTCTTTATAAATTTGTCTACTGGCTCATATTTTATACCCAGGGTGTGCCTATATTGTCTCTCATGGAGATCTATGAGCCTACCTGAAAGGTGTAGTGAGAAGGCTGCAGGTAGATGTACTAAGTGAGGGCTATTGCTGCAGGAGCATCCGGCCTTTCAGCTGGATTTGATGACTTAAGGTAATGATGTTGCTCCCTTCTACCTTGGAGCAGCTTGAATCTCAAAGGTGTGGAGGAGCATGTTCACTTTGGCCTGCAGAGTCCTCTGAAAATCACAACCCCCAAGGCAGGTATCTCTTTATTCTCTGTTTACTTGTCGTGATGGGGCTTTGAGATGCTGCAACAGAACACATAATAAAGAAAAGCAGTGGGATAGTAAGAGAAGGTAGTGGGTGATGTACTTGAATGGGGTTTTTTTTTGGTGAGGAACAGATGTTTGCATAGATAAAGTTGTAAAACTCACTATCTGTTTTCAAGTAATAAAACCTTTTTTCACTTTTTGTGCAATATTTGCTCAATAAATGAGAAATTCACTGCATATTAATAGAAGAATAAAATAATAAAAAATGAGAAGGAAAATCATTATTATATAATCTTTGCCTGTAGGCAGGTTCTTGTGATGTATTTTCAACCAGAAATAATTTCTAACAAAGGTTTCTATTTGTTAATAACTCTAAGACTGGCTGTGGAGTGATAAAAGAGGAGAGAAGTAGACATGAACTGAAAAGGCCTTTATTTTCACAAAGAAAATTTTGGATGGCTTTCAGTTTTTACTTAAAACCTTCTATGCCTATAAAAAATTATTTATTTATTGTAAATAATGAAAAATCAGTTTATCAAAAGATATGAGATTCTTTTTAGAAAAAGAAAGTACTTATAAGAGTAGTTTGCCACTGAAGAACAGTTTTGATAGCAAATATTTGACCAGCCTGAACAAGGACCCCGCTTTACAAGGGAAACTATTTCAATTTTCAACACATATTGCTACTTCTTTCCACTTTACCCACTGGCATAGACAAGAATCACAAATTCCCACTTGTGCCTGGAAACCTGACTATACCACTTCTCAAGGCACCAAGCCCCTGGGGCTCTTTCAGTAGCTTGAACATTGCAGCATTTCACTGAAATGGTGGCTGTTCAGTTCAGCTAATTTACGCAAAAGCAGAATTGTGATTTTGCTCCCTAATGTAAGTATTGTAGCAGTAAAGCAGTGGGTTCCACAACAGACTCCAGAAAGAAGTATTTCACTGAACAGAACACTGTAAGATTATTTCATCTAGGATAACATCATTCTTTGAAGGTTTGGGAGACCTATGTTTATTTCTTGAAGAATATCAGTCAGGCCTCTCCCCTGCTAGCTTTGCAAGTATCCCCTCCTATAGAAAAATATAATTTTACAACTGCTCGCTGACAGCCAGATGTATCATGGGCTCAAAGTGAATGGCGGGCTGAATGCAACAGCCTGTTCTAGCCATTTTGTGCTGTTTTTCAAGAAAAGTACTGGGAAGATCAGCCAACGCTGTGAAGCCTGGATGTAGTAGATAGACATGTATGAGTTCCTGTCATAAACTGGATACGAAATGGAAGTGAATGAAAAATACGGAAAATGGGTGGATATAGGAGACTAAAGCAAACAGATAAACAGATTAGTCACTTAGAATGATTACAGCTGATGGTTTATTTTCTGCTTCCTGCTTCATTCATGTTGATTTTTAGGGTGTAAATGAGAGTAATATTTGGTCCAATTTGGTAAGGACTAAATATTACTCTCATTTACACCCTGTCTTTAGTTTGATTTCAAGCTTCTCTGTGTGTTGAAATGAACAACAGTGTGAATTGATGCAGCTATTTCTTATTTTGGCAAATGAAACCCCAACTTTTCTTGGGAACAGGGGGTTGGAGGGAAGTATTCTACGTATTCCATTAATCAGATTGTCATTAATAGTTTCCTATGTGAAAAGACTAGGTTAAAGAACAAGGTGCAAATCTTACAAGCCAGTTAATTCCATTCTAATTCTACTTTTGTTGCTAGCTGACAAATGAAAATGAACCCTATTGAGAAATCTTATTTATATGTCTATTCACTTATTAAATGACAAGCAAGCTTTCAAAGTAAAAGGTGAGTGCACGTAAATGATGGAAGGCATGGTGAATGCCTTGGGAAGGAAAAGTTTTCAAGAGCATCAGAATGCCTGGAAGCTGGATTTTTTGGCCAAAATGTTGAAAATGTTTCTCACAATGACTTACACCCTGAGTCAAGTCACTTTTTGGAGAATGCAAAATTTACATTTAGACATGCAGTAGGTTGCACAGTAGATGTGCTTATATATGTAAACCAGTGTTTTCTAGGAGTTGTTGGAAAAGCAGTCATTTGTGGTTATTTTTTTCACTGTTAAGTCATGTATAATATACAGTAAAGGGGGAGTCAAATCCACACATCCCAAATGAGAGCAACTTCTTATAGCATGATGGTTATGGAACAGTGGATTTTCAATTCAATTACTTGTGTTAAAAATTAAAAGAAATTTAAGATGTCTACAATTTAACAGATTTAGCCAGGTTTTTGTGGTTAACAGTGTGGGTATTCAAAGCACACAGAACAAATGTATGCATGCCCGATTATATAAGAATGGACTTTGCTATGAATAGACCTTTCCAACTATAAAATACATTAGCAAAAATATTTCATTTAATAAGCAATTTCTGACTATGTCACAAATTTTTATAATGAAAAGGAAATGAGGAAGAAAAAAAATCACAAAACACAAAAGAATGAGTCAAGATCTGATCTTGTGCTGGCAAATATCCAGAATGTTATAATTGATTTTAGTATAACTGAGCTTAGAAACTCTCCCAGGTAGTGCAATAAATTGGCCCGAGAGCTGAGAAATGTAATTCCAACTCACTCCATGATGGCCATGTGATAACTCTGTTGAGCTGGGCGAGAAGCTTGCTAAGCATTATGCAGTGCACAGCCATACAAATATCTTTACTACAGGTGATATTTGATGGGGAAAATTGGATTCATTTAAATATCTTTACATCTGAGTAGGACACAACAGGCAAAATCTCTTTTCCAGACTGCTCTGGGATGCTGAATAATGCTGATGGGGTGCAAGGACACTCAGCAGGAAAGAATGATTTCTACATTCTTTTTATAGAACATGAAGAGTAACCAAGTTAGTAATTTAATTTTGTATTATCTTAAGTCGATGGTTTGATTTCTTTTGAGACACCCATTGTCACTGAAAAATACACTGTGCACGTGTGAGTTGGGTGGTAGGAGGAGTGAGTCCTATTAACATGTAAATAGATTTATCTGAGCACTAAAATATATATGCTAATTAAATGGCTGTGCCAGGGAAACTGATTCTACCGAGTGGCCTAAGAAGGCAAATGATCACCTGACAAAGATTATGAAAGTCAGCTTTCAAAAGCAATTAAAAGATTACAGAAGGGTAATCCACCATTTTGGGTAAATGGTGGGGTATCAATAATTTATACAAGACAGAAGAACTGCAATAATTGTAGATGTCAAAAGAGACCCTAATTAGGAGAAAAAAGCACATGCAAGAAGAGGAAACTCTAACTGAAACAAACAAAAAAAAAATGCTCAAAGTGGCAACAAAATAGGAATATGTTTTCAGTTATTTCACTGAGGTCTGCTGCCTTGCTGCACCAGCTAAATTTTCTGGCATCTGCACAGATTTCGCTGCTATCGGAGGGAAACTGGAGAACAGTCTGTAAAGAGACAGAGATCTGAAAATCTATGCTTGCTGATATCCTGAGGAAGGGAAAGCATGTTCATCCTGTGGTTGTGGGTCAGCTACCCTCTGTAGTACCTTCTTTCTACAAAGAAGTTGCAGATAGAGCTACAGGAAGTATAACAAGACACTAGGGTCCTTTGAGACAAAGGTGAGCACTCGGAGCTCTGCCATGCTAAGAACCAGGTGCAACAGCCCAGGATGTCTCTTCCAGCAGGTGCTACACCATGGTGGGGGACAGATGGACTGGTAAATTTGCACTTAAGTGCCTTCTCATCATAGAAAAGCCATCCAGAAGTCCAGCATCATGCAATCTAAAGCAGTCCAGCATCATGCAATCTAAAGCAAAGACATGCCAAAGTAAAAGTCTTTGTTTCCAGAGATGTATTTTTTGCCTTTTAAGAAATATACAGCAGAGACCTATGAATGTAAGTAGCATAGACATATAAATATAAATAGCATAAGCAAGAGGGTAAAGAAAGTAAATTTGAGGAGTTTCAGAGCAAGGCTTAAAGTAGAAATAAAAGGAAGGAAGCATGTCCAATGAAGAGAGATGCGGCAGTTATTCCAGTAGATGTGGAAAACTGCCAAGCTGAGATTTGCCACAACAGGCATTGGAAGTCTTCGTATGAAAAGGCCTGGGAAGCATTGCAATTACTGCACCTTGGTTTGTATCACATGCTGCACATTTTAGAAAGCTAAAGGCCTATCACATGTTTCTTGAATAGCATCCTTTGTCATAGAGTTCCAGAACTGTTTCTAACAAGGAAGCTCAGAAATGGGCTCACATGCTTACTAAATCATCAATTCTGCTTGATTATAAAAAAAAAAAAGTCAAACCAAAAAGCCCTCAAAAAACTACATGCATAACATCAAATGGGTTTATTTTTAGTTCATAAGAATACTGCCTAAGCCCTTCAAAATTCAAAAATAATGTCCTTGGAAGTAAGCCTAATTTCAGTTTTATGAAGGCAAATATTTCAAGAGCTATGTTTTTGAGTATGTCTGGGGCATTTAATGGTATTAATGTTTTTTCTTGATAATTTCAGATTTAATTTTAAATAACATACTGATAGCAATATTAAAAGTATAATGGATAAGGACTCAGCCATTATGTTAGTAGTATAAGGGTATTTGGCCAAAACAGTTCCACAGATTATGATCTATATGGTACATTTTAATACTCAATTAAAGCATCTTATAAAGAGAGTTCTCTATGAGCTTGCTTTTTATTAAAAATTCCCCAGAAAATTGCTCAGAAGATAGAGGAGTGATTTTCTTTCCATTTTTAACTTATCATATAGTACTCAATTATAATTTATAGTTAGACACTTAGACTAGGAAAGCTATTCTTAACTCTTCAAAAATCGTCTTTGTTCTTTGGAAGATGTTGTTTTGTCAACAGAAGACTATTTGAATGCTTCTGTAAAGAATGAGAAGGATCAACACATTTTGATCATTTGTACCCTGCAGAGCTCTAGTATAATGATTTAAATGTTTGCTTTCTTGAACATGTTATTATTATCTACTCTAGTGATGGTTAACAGACGGCTTCAAAAATATTTCACACCAAGCAGTCATCAAGAGGAAACAGTTTAAGAGGTGAGTGTGATAGGGTAGCTGGACTGCCATATGAGTTATATGTTTCCCTAGGAATCACACCCAAATGGAGGACTAGCTTTGAGTACATTTTTAAATAGGTCATAGATATTCTGCAGATTCTGCCACCATTTCAGATAATCCCTTGCTAAATAAACAAACAAATCTCAGAACTGAAGTATTGTGCTGTATCATATGCTTGCTGATCCTTAGGAAAAGTTTAAGGACCTAGATATTTCAGTATTAGTCACCTACCATTACTATATCTTTCTGATATTCTTTGGTGTCTTTCTGGATTTGGCTATTCTAAATAATGTTGTTTTCCCTCATGTTTCTCTTTATTGAATCATGAATACACAAAAAAATATTGGGCATCACACACAGTTATCTGGAACATCAATATATATTTTCTCTATTTATGGTGTTATTAAAACATTTGTAAACTGAGAACAAAAATCCCAGTTCCTGACAAGTATTTGGTCAAGAGATTACTGTTTGCATACTATCACCTACAAGCTAATTTCTAGATAAACTTTCCTTTTAGATTGTAAAAGAAGACAGATTGGAAAAGAAGCAGCAATGGGATTTGCAGTAGGAAGACTGCTAGCAAGGCATTAATTTTGTTACAGATGTCAAACACAGAGGTGCTTCTAGGCTATTTCCATCTTAAAGCCTGCAATGACTGATTTAAAGTACTGCCATATTTACAACTAGGAGCTGTTTGACCAGGATCTGCGTCAAAGCAAAATACCATTCTTTGGCTTTCCATTTACAGAACGTTTTAATTATACTTGCAAGGTTCAGACTGGTTTAGAAGCAGAAAACATTTCCAGCTATGTTCCTGGATTCCTGGCTGTGCTGCAGCTGTTTACACAGCTCTGCTGTTGCATACCCAGAAACCAGTATAGCTGAATGTGGAAGGATTGTCAGTGTCATCAATAGTAGGTGTAGGGCTAACTTTCTAAGTGGGTACTCCACAGTGCTCCAATGATTCTGTGATGTGGAGCATATCCATTCTTCTCTACAGATACTAAAGGATCCTGTAACACCTTGCATAGCTGCTTTGAGAAGGCTTTGGGGACACTGCTGAGAAAGCTCTCAGGACCCGTTCTGAGTCAGCACAGTCATCCTGCATGACTGGACCATCAAATCTGAGATCACTCAGGTGCTTGGCTGAAGTATTGGCTACTGATCCCAGCAGCATTCCAAAACAGTGGGACAGATGCATGCTTGGTTGTATCTGCTGCATACAAGTACTACTGAGTAAGAAGCATACGCTTAAGGTCATGGTATACCTTTCAAGCAAAGAAAACAACATTGTCTTTAGATCAGTAGTCATCAGTCCCACTATACAGAATCACTTAAGAGCTGCCAAGAACAGAGAACAACCTTTTTCCCCAGCTTGTGTTAGTCATTGTTTATTTTGTGAGGCAGTAGATACATGAAAATAAAACTTGATTATTTAAATACACTGATAACAGTGTTTTCCTTTGTAGCATGACATGAAATATGCCTAGGAGATATGTTGATTCTTGCAGAAACCAGAAGTAATTTTATTCCATCTGGAAGAACTGGAAAATAGTCAGAGTTAAGCTTTTATAGTTCATAAGGCATAGATGGTACCAGCGTTTGTATGGCATCACACCCAAGCACTGCACTGAGATGCTAGTTTTAAATGTCAATAAGGTTCCAAAAGTAATCTGGGTAAATTTCTGAGACTAAGCTAAGCCTTCTTTATTCTTGTGGTTTGCAGTTCTAGAAACAAAACCAGAAATGTTTTCTGTTCTATCTGGTTGAGCAGAGTAGGGATTGATGTGGTTTTGTGGTTTCCTTAGTTGTACCAGCAACTAACCAAAATACCCACTGGTCTTCTTGCCATGTCATTCTCTTCATTAGTTTTCTTGAGTCATTACTACATATAACAATATGAAAAGACAGCCTCTTAGGCACTCTTAAGTTTTTTTCCGCTTGCTTGTTTCTATTTGCATTATATTTAACTTCTCTTTTACAGTGGACTTCAAGCTTGCACTGTATGGATAGTTCAAATGTCAGTATTGAGTCATAATCCAACATGTGTCATAGAATTATAACATGTTAAAGATTAATCTCAGTGCAGTTTGTCAAGATAAAAACATTATTTCTTAAACAGGCTTGTCTTACCCTTATGCTATGTCAGTTTGAATCTAATGGTGACTATGTCTCTTTATGGCACCTTCCTCATGCAAGTAGGATATCTGAAATAGAAGCAAGAGAACTAAATTACATTTTGCTCCTGAAAATCATTTTACTAGAACAAATATTTCCAGTTGCATGTATCAAAATAAACAAGTAAATTGCAGGTGAACTGGAAATGAATTAATGTTCAAAATACTCTCAATTGATGAGAAGGTAGTTTAAGAAAGCATCACTAAGGTCTTGCCCTGTTTTATTCTTCCCCAGGCATTTGCTGCTAGAGACAGGATAACAGGCAACATGAACTGTTGATCTGAACTAGTATGGTGTCTGGGGAGGTGAAAATGAACTTCAGTGTTAAGATGAAAGAAACAAAAGACTCATAAAAGGGGGTCTGAAGTAAATGCAACTGAAACACAACTCCAGACTTGGGAAGCAAAATCCAAGATACTTCAGAAACTACGAATCAGTCCAACAGTAAAAAAATTTGAGAAAAGGATCTTATATAGAAGGTAAAAAAGAAATCAAAACCACCATATATGTGAGGAGTTCATAGATAAACACAAATATGTGTGTAACATTTCTGGCTAGGCTAAGGTTCTATAGAATGGGCCTCCTTCTCAAAAATAATGTGTGAGTTAGCCATGTATATAAGCATTTAGAAATGTTAAATATATTCTGTAAAACCTAGGATGTCCCAGTCTTGCAAGACGCATATATTTCCATGTCAGATTATGTTTTCAAAAGTAAAATTTCCAGTAATGCAGGGAAGAGAACACGAAGAAACTAGTGAAACTTTATGAGATTCCTAAATGTTCTTGGTTCAAAACTAACACAACTCTATTCAAATTAGACAGAAAAGAATAACTTGAGTCTGCAGGGTGCAGCTTACAGATGTGAGGAGCTGTATATTAATATTACATGGGGAATCAATATACTGTTACTGCAGGGTAGCCAAGATTTAGTATGTTCTGACAATTCCCAAGTGGCCCTTTCTCCCACTTTGATTTCAAGCCCACCATTTCAGAGTCAGTTATGAAGAGTTAATGGAAGGGGCCATGCCAATGGCAAATAATTGATACAGGCTCTATGAGATTAAATGAAATGATTTGTGAATAACATTAAATAAAATAGTCAGATAAACTTCACAAAGCTTTATTAGTATCATCTGCTCAGGAATTTTATGGCATGAAAGACAAAAACCATGCATCCTTTCATGCAAAATGTAAAAAGCTCTGTGAGTAAGCAAATGATGTCTGACTTAACTTTACGTGAAGCAAGAAAATGCTACAAGAATGCCAAAAGGATGACTTCATAGCACGTGGGAAAGAAAACTTCCCAACAGAAAAAAGCTGTCTGTCTCTAAGGTACAAGATCATACCAAGGCAGTTTGTCATACACATTTTTTAGAGCCTTCCCTATAATGGAAAGAAAAACATTTGAATAAACTCAGAGTGGCCCTTAAATTTCTTGAAGGGAACCTTCTGGTGACAGATGCAGAATGTGCTATGGGGTCATGAAAAAAATCAGATGCAATAGGCTCCTGCTCATCGATCCACCTCACTGACAAAAGAAAATATCTTTCCCAAAAGACTTCATTTGGGAAAGGACACAGTAGGGATGAAAGTCCTAGAGAGAAGAGGTGATCAATGAGAGGTAAGTAACTTCCAAGATCCAGTTAGGGGAAAATTTTTCATCTTATCCTTAATAAATTCTTATAGTCATGTTGAAATGCTACCTTCAGTATTTTGAAGCAAGGTTCATTAAAGAGGGTAAGAAGTTCTCTGTTGTCATGGTCTCAGAGAAATAACCACTGCTATTCTTGTACAGATCTGCCTGTTCACAAGTGCTCAGCTGGAGGTTGGTGGTAAAGCTCTCTGAAGATTCCCCAACCCTTAGCAAGGAGCCAAGGCCCTTACAGTGCTGTGCCAGAGGCTGTACTTTGCCTTCCAACTTAAAATGCCCAGGGATCATGAACGAGAAGCAGAAGGCAACCTGACCTGACCACAAAGGAATGAGAAACAGAGAGAGTCAGCAGCAGAGGGAATGGGAAAGGTTTCATGGGACAGACTGTAGGCTGAGGCATCTTACAGGGTATGAACAAAGCAATAATACTGCAGGAACAAGCAGAAGAATGTTGCCATTACAGAAGTCATGGTCTCCAAACTACACTGTAGGACCCAGTAGATCAGTGCTGGGGTTTACAGATACCCTGAAAACAGCTGTGAAACCTACTGGCAAAGTAGGTGGTCCAAGATGGAAAAAAAAATAGCCTTCTCTAGCTCTCTATTGCTCTTTGAACTCAACTAGCAAAGGCTTAAGAAAATAGATTTAAAGGTTTGGTATTGCTGATGACCCCTTACAAGCATGTAAACCATAACCATACTTCCATATGTTTAAAATCTGGTTTTATATGCAGATTTTCTTTTTGTAAATGCAGGATGTTTCATGTAAATGCTATACTTCATGTGCATGTTAAAATGATAGAAAATTGATTAAGAAGTCAAGCACTTAAAAATTAGAAGCTGAGTTGTCTATGCATCATTAATGTGTTCTATTTTAATATTACCTTAATCATCATTTAATTTATAATTGCAGGATCATATATTTTTCTTTTAACTGAATTTACTTAGGATGGATCAAGGCATGAAAAAAGATTGTTTGTGAACACTATCATCAACCATATATGTACTAAATCCATAACTAAACTGTACAAAAAAGATCCTGGACTAGACATAATAAAAGCTTCTAAGATTATGAATTTAGTTTAGGGTGACACTGCCTCTTTCCTTAAGGGTCAGTATCTAGTCTTAGATACATCCTGATTTCCTTATTATGACAAGTTACTCTGGGATAAGGAACTACCAGTCAAACCTCTTGCTATGCAACCCACAAGAGATTTGTTAGGGCTGAAAGAGCATCTCCTGCCAGCGTGAAAGATCTTGTTTTTAAAGGTCTTGTTTTACTCCTTCTACTTTCTAACATTACTGTAATAGGTATTCCTTTCCACATACCAGTAGTATGATCTAATTTTGGTTCAATTTAAATTTGGTAACAGAAATAATACCCTCTGTCCTAGTAGTGTCCCCTAAATCACCAACGATAGTGTTTGACCATTCTCATTGCCCACACAGTCCTGCCGAGTGATTTGATTGTACCACTGTCTCTTGATCCTCTCTGCCACCGAAAGCAGTAGAATGGCAACTTTGTTTACAAATTTGGCTTTCACCAGTGTCACAGTCTAGGGTCAGGGCGGCCCCTTAGACCCTCCTGATCCCTCAGCTTTATACTGAATACGACATATACAGGATGGAATCACTCGTTGGTCAGTTTAGTGTCACCTGTCCTGTCCACTCCTCCCTGCAGGTATGGCCTTTTGCTTTCTGCACCCCCAATGTGGTATACATGATCCAGCAGTGGCCTTGGTCTGCGCTTGGTACTAACTCTAAACATTGGGTGTTATCACTGCCAGCAGCAGACACTGCCTGCGAAAAGAGGCTGCTAACTTCAGAAAGTGCAGTTAGTTAGAAGAACCCAGCTGAAAGTAGTATCACCGAGCAGAATCAGCCCTGTTCTCACTCAAACCAGGACAACCAGAAATGCTCCTGGATTGCAAGTACCTTTTTTGGAGAATAAGATGGCTGTAGCCATTGCACAGGTTCTACAATGAGGGGCCAGATCTTTGGCTGTGGAGAGGCTTCTTCTTGGACAAAGCTGGATCATGCCATACTCCCCCTCAAATAACAACCTCTTTGAATGATGGAGGTTTGGTGAGTTGGCACCACTTCCAGAGTTAATACAACACTTCCATGAAAACATTTAACCATCCTAATGTCCTCATTGGTGCATAATAGCTGAGGCACTGGTGCACACTTCTGGAGAGCAGCCTGGACCAGAACCTGGCACAAAAAGGATCAGTAGGCACTGACTCCTCTACACAGAACTTCTGTGACTGTGGTAGTGGTGCTGAACACCACCTAGCCCAGCTGTGTTGAGCTGTCATGGCTTTTTTGAAACTGTATACAATACAAACTATGGCTTCACATTTTTTTGCTTCTCAGGAGGCTTCTATTTTCTTTTCAGAGAAGGAAATAAACAGCACCACTTCCACAGCTAGAATTCTTTTCCAGTACTGTATGAAAAATAGTTTTCTTTCTCATGCTGAATGCCTGGTATTAAAATATCATCTCCCTCTAACCAGAATTAATTTATATTTAAAGTTTTGGTTTGCTTTTTCAGCCTTTAAAACTTTCACTAAAAGGTTTACCTAGTTCTCCAAATTATGTTAGTAAACCAGGACAGCTTATTTGCATTTGTTTGTATAAAATCTTTAGTCAATGAACAACAAATGAAGTTTCTTTCAAAAATCAACAGTATCTTTTATGAAGTTAATATTACTTCATACCTCTCTCTGTCCAAAACCAAACTTTGACTCAAAGAGTAAACATTTTACACTTACCTTTTTTACATATATATGTACCTTTTACTTATTATTTAAAACTAGTTCCTTCACAACTTAATTAGGTCAACACACTTTTCTTTGTAAAATTAAGTGACAACAATTTCAATTTTTAATTCTTTCTTTTGGCTTTCTCCACCCTGAATATGTACAAAACCTTGATTTTTTTAATGTTTGCCCTTTCAGTCACTTAACCAATTTTTTAGAAGGTTCTTTCAGTTCCACCTCTGCTTTTACCTCCTTTTAGTAATACCTGGGTTCTTGCAATTGTCTGTGTCCAGCCCAAGTGTACCTCCATCTGCTGAGCCTGGCTTAACATGTGTGGTTAACTGACCATGCAGGTGTACTAGCCTGGAGTCACCTACTGTTCCAAGTCAGCAAGCCTTGCAGAAAGGTCAAAAAATCCATTTAAAGGGAAAATATATTTTAGAGGCATCCATTATAAAAGTATATTTGGGTTGCAAAACTGAATTGAGTGCTACTTTTGAGTGACTATGTGAAGATTTTGTGATCTGACTCCTACTCCTTCAAGTGATAGTGTTCTGTAGCACTGTATCTGCTTGAACAAATTTAATTTCATTCCAGTTATGAATGTTTCTGTCAGCTGGGTGGCAAGTGTTTCTGATTGGTCACTATGAAACACAATAACTGTAACTAAAATATCCTTTTCAACATGATCAGGTATTTGCCTGCTCTGGAGAGTTAGGCCAGTTGAAAAGTGGGTACCATTCTTTCCATCTTATTTGTGTAGTCCTTTGTTCTGTACTTCATACCTTGATTCTTAAAGATAACCCCCCCATCTTTTATTTCAAGCTAAATAAAATTGGAAAATTATGTACATACAGATCCCTGTTCATTGTTGCTTTCCCTGGTTTGTTGGTTGTTGTTGGTTTTTTTTTTTTTTTTTTTTTTTTTTAATTGAAAAAAAGCAAGAAAAAGAAAAGAAGCAGTAAAAAGTAAGGGGGTACTATAATGAAAGCAGAGGGGGAATTTATTGCTTTGCTTTTTTTGGGTCTAATGCCTGGTACACATGGAATGAAGCAAAGAATCATTTTTGTTTTTCACATAGGGGTCAGGCATGCCAATACATGTTAAGACAGTTGTAGAGTACATGCTGCATAAGGGCAAACAGCAAATAAAAAAGTGGGTAGACTTGCTTGTTTGGTATGTGTAAGGACAGCATAAATACCACATGGCTCACACTAGACATGCTTTAACTCTGCTCATTTGAATTTGTTTTCAACTGAGATCACCCTGTGCGGATGTGTCTGAAAACTCTAGAGTTAATAAAACCTAAACAGTATTATTCAAATACCCACTCCATATCCAAAAACCTGAGAAGGTATTTAGCATGTATTACACTACTGTTTCATAGAACTGTTCCTGCAGCCCAATTTATTTGCGGAAATTAAAAAAGTAGTAAAATGCTAAAATATTTATGGAATTACAGAATCATTCCTTCACTACTTCTACCCTTTTCTGAATCATAAACCTCTGACTTTGGTTTGAACAACTCTGTGGAAGTGATTGTCAATAATGAGAATATGTGAAAGGTTTTGTGTTTGCCCCACTTGGAAAATGCAAGAACTTCAGACACGGTCTTGAGGTGAAATGGCAGCTTTTTAATCCATTTTGCACTGAGCAAGTCACATCAGCTGCCACTCGAAGCTGTCACTGTAGCTCGCTCGGGAGAGTGCCCTTGAGCATGCATCAGTATAGCCATACCCTAGCTATGGACTTGTATTGCATACTTTATATAACAAAAAAATATATCTGTATTCATTCTGGTAATTTCTGTTTATATTTTCTGTCTTCATGGACTCTTATCTTAAATATTCTTAAGACTATACTCACTTTGGGCACTAACTGACACTGGAATATATTTTACACAGAACAGAAGATCACAATCATAGATGTACCTTTCCCTAGGCTTTCTTCTTTAGTATGAGGCCTGTCCCTCATTTAGCCTTGTTTTGAATAAATGTGATGTTATCGTTTAAGAGACTGAGC
>JAAGNO010014165.1:0-43170 GCA_033439905.1 Ceryle rudis | reverse complement strand
ATTCCAAATTGATTGAAATCAGTGGAAATAAGTAGTTTCATCTGGCTTTGGATGAAGTCATAAAGCTTTTATTTACACACACAAATCCGGCAGGACTTGGAGAATAAGATACTCATAAGTTTGCCATATATGCTGAGGTCTCTTGGTACTTGTACCATGCTGTTGCTGAAGAAAGTGCAATAACTGAGGACTTTTTCCCCTCATTACTAGAAGGAACAAAGTGCTGGATTGTAAATTATCTCCCTTTGACCTTTGCCTGCAACTGTAACTTTGATGGGTGTTCTATCACTAAATTGCAATACCTGAAGAATGAGTTATAATAAGGTTGAATGATGCCCAGCCACTTCACAGTAATTCCATTACTGTCCTACTCTGGTGTCCTCTGCAGGTGTTGAAAGATTAACCCAACACTTGTGTCATGAGGGAAAAAAACAAACAAACAAAAAAACCAGAGAAGTGTTCTCTTCAAGGGAGAAAAATCTTTAACCAGTTTTTGTTTCTTGTTTCTGTGTGTCATACAGGTCTAAATGATGAAGTAAGTTTTGACAGAATTCAAAAAAGATTTTTGCACGTTATGTTAAACAGAGTTCCTTTAGCAGAGTTTCTCAAAATTAACAGAATATTCCAGTTCTAGCTAATACGTATCTTTGGAGTGAAAAATAAATACTATCATAACATTTATGTCTAACTCCAATGTTAACACCTGATACTACAGAAAGGCCATACAAATATAAAAGTATGTCTGGTTTGGCAAGTGGGACATGCAGTGGGTTTCCTTCACCCTGAAGCGCTGCTATCCATAGAAACATGTGGCTGGGATTGCTCCATTCCCAGTAAGAGAAGACTTTAATCTAGAAGGTTTGGCTGGAACAGTGCAGATGTCGATCTAGAGCTTCATCTCAGCTTCCTTATTCTGTGGTCCTTTGTGATAATGTGTAAGTTGGCAACAACAGAATTGTTCCCGGATTTGAACAATTTTTTCATCTTTTTGATGTTCTAAGCTGCTAAATATGCTGTTGAGCCAATATTTATTAAAAAATTACCGTACTCTGTAAGAATCTTGTGAGGGGTTAATAAACAGCTTCTAGAAGCTAAGCTCATAGATGGAGACCTGGTATTGCAGAAAAAGTGTTGATAACATTGACACTTTATTTATATCTGTTAATATTCTTTAAATTGGTGAATTCAAATGCAAAGGTAGGACAGACTGGATGTGAAGAGGCCTGGTCAAAGAGAGGCAATTAACAGAGCCAATCGATGTAAGCTTCATTACAGAAAATAGATAGCTATTTAAAAAAGCAAAAAAACCCCAGCCCTTTTCCTATAAGGTTTTATCAAATATCCATGTTCTTGGATGAGGCCACTAACTTCCGTCACAATAGCAATATAAGAAGCACAGTTTTTTATATGAAGGCATCATAAAATACAATGACAAAAGAAAAGACAACAGAACAGACATCATATGGACTACAACAGTCACAATGATAATTTTTAGCATGTCATTGTAAGCAGAGCATCAAGGTACTGTAAAGGGAAGGAAGATTCAGAGAAGGAAAGATTTTCCCTCTTTCCTCTCTTCCCTCCTGATCTGAGCACTGGCAGCAGCAATATGACTGCTTTTGGACATATGAGGCTCTTGTAAATGCTCAGGACATCTCAGATACCCTTTCTGTGTTCACTTTGTAGTAGTGGAATCAAAAGACCTTAGAGACCTGCTATATTGGAGGTTGTACAGAAGTAAAGAGTAATTTAAGTGCTGAAAAATAGCAGCAATAACTTTAATCAAGTTCACTCTATGTAGCTCTTAAGAGATGAGGCAAACAGCCAGCTTGATCACAATCTGTTTTAAAAACTATGGAAAGCACTGAAGTTTTAGAATAAAGGTTTTCAACCTACTGCTCAAATACAAAATAGAAAATTGTATCTAGATCAAAAATGAAAGATACTTTTTTAAAGGCTACAGTGATTAATGAACTGGTAACCAAAGGCTATGGCTACTAGTTGTTCAGTGATCATCCATTACTAGAAATTATCAAATCAAGAATAGATATTTTAGGAAAGGTGCACTCTGATGGAAGCACAGCTATCTAAACTGAAGCAGAAATTAAAGCACCGTAGTCTTCTGTTTACTAACACTGAGATTAGAGGAGTACAGTTGTCCCTACATCTTTAATCTCCATTTAACCTGAGTTAATTTATATTTAAAGTTTTGGTTTGCCTTTTCAGCCCCACCTATCTTTCATTAAAATGTTTACCTAGTTCTCCAAATTATGTTAGTAAACAAGGATAGTTTATTTGTATTTGTTTGTAAAATCCTTAGTAAATAAACAACAAATTAAATTTGCTTCATAAATGAACAGCATATTTTATGAAGTCAATATGAGTTCACACCTCTTCAATATCCATAAAAAAGGATATTTTAAGAAAGGTGCACTCTGACACAAGCACAGCTATTAAAGCATTCTAGTTTCTGTTTACTAACATTGAGACTAGAGGAGCACAGTTGTCCCTACAGCTTTAATGATGCCCATGGAACGAGACACATCTGAAATTTGATGAAAATTCAGACATTTGTTGTTATGTGATGGGTACAAGCCCAGTAACAGGACAGGACATGCAAGCAGTCTTGTTGAGCGACCTAGAATACTCACAAATTCCCCTAACCTAATAGACATGCCCTTGTTACTGGGCTGAGGGGACTGGTTTTAATCATATGATTGATGCATATCATAAAATGGAGGGATGTAGTTTCCTCAGGAAAGGGAGATAGAGGAGGAAATGAGCAATATGCTCCAAGTCATCACCTGCCTGTCTTTGAGAAAGCCAAGAAGGCCACAAGGTGCAAGTTGCATTGGTTTCACTGGGAGTTCCTGCCTGTATTTATGAGGATAAGGATTCAGGAGTCTCTCCTTAATGCCATTGCTGACTTATTGCAGAAGACAGGTATTTAGATGTGCTTTGAAAAGGCATTCTGAGTCCTATAAACAGATGATATCTGAAAACTTTTCTGATACATTATTGTACCTCAGAAGTCTTTATGATCAGTGTATT
The DNA here is from genome assembly GCA_033439905.1 of Ceryle rudis. Classification (NCBI taxonomy): domain Eukaryota; kingdom Metazoa; phylum Chordata; class Aves; order Coraciiformes; family Cerylidae; genus Ceryle; species Ceryle rudis. The sequence goes on along the minus strand of JAAGNO010014165.1, from coordinate 40,119 downwards.
TGTAAGTGGTACAGAATAGTACTCTCTTCTACCTTTTTAGCAAAGCTGCTGCTTGGTAATGGCTGATGGACTTTCTGGAAGCCAAAGAGCAATAGTATCTCTATCCTGCAGAAAAAGTTGGACTGAGATTTTGTAAATTAAGTATACTTGGCCCAGGAATATGTTGAATCAGTCTTGTTTATCTTTACCACACACATTTTTCAGTACAGATTTGCTGTTGGGAGACTTAGAGCACTCAAAAAGAAGCAAGCATTTTACAAAATGGTAAAACCCATATTCTATTGTCAAAATTCAGTTTATAATTTCCTGTGATTTATTGTCCTTATTTATCTTCCTCGCTTGAATAAACTACAAGCTTTTCTGACTCAGTTTAGCTCCCCCCCCAACCCCAGTCTGCCTGTTTCCAGCTTAATTCCCAAGTTTCTGGTGCACTTCCCTGTAGTAGTCTCCAGGGAGACAAAATTAAAACATGAAAGTAGAAGCATAAAATCCAAGCTGTTGTGTTGCTCTCAATAGTTAAGGTATGACATAAACAGCTGTTACTGATAAAAAAGTTTTCAGAATAAAGGCACAGCACTTCATTAGTGACCAAATGTGTTGTAGAACAGGAATAGAAGATTAGGTAATGTAGTTGTATGTGATATCTTTGTTGCATGTTACATTTGTCTTGTATGTTACTCAGAGGAGGTAATAATAATAGATGTAGCAGGTAGACACATTTCCTTGCATGAGATTAGACCCAGTGAGGCCAGATAATCTCAAATGAAAAAGAAAGTGATTTGTTGTCCTGAACGTCTCTTTGAGACTAAATAATTCTAATGGCTTTTTATGTGAGCTCTGAAACCATATGCTTTTATGGTATCCAATTTGTTATTAATATAAATATGCTGTGCTTAAATAATATGTAACTAATGTAAAGAAACATGCTGTTTTAGAGAAAAAAGTGTACCTGGCGTTACGAACTTAAATAGAATTGTTGAGTATATATTTTGACTCATCTGTATTTGAGAAGGGTTTGAAAAACTCTTGTTCCTGGAAACAGTGAGATACAAACCTGTCTGCACAGTAGTCGATCTCTGGCCAGAAAGGATTCCTGTCAAGTGAAATATTAACCCAAAGGAATGCAGTTTTCTTAGGGCAATACGCTCTTGCTTTCAGACAAACATTTAATGGAGAGCTAAAGTGACCATTTCACAAACATATATGCACCCAGAGGATTGGATATCTGTCACACCAGAACACGAATATCCTATCTGTTAGCTATAGCTCACTTGTTTGTAACTGGCCTGGTTCTGTAGCACTAGAAAGTAATTCCTAGTTGTATAGTGGCCACACGTCTATTGCTTTGGTTGTGTCAATGCAGTAGGTAAGTGTTTACATTATGCAAAGTATTATAGCAGCTGGGAGGTCTGTTAATAATCCTAATGTTTCAGGATAGAGAGAGCTCAAGGAATATCTCCTTCAGTTTCTATTCTACCAGGGAGCAGGGGCTCTGCTGGGAGTGATGGTCTTCATAAACAGGGTCAAACTTGCACTGAGTCCATGACATAAGAGGCAGCATGAAAAGCTGTGAGCCAGCTGAGGGTGATAGGTATAGGGTCCCAAGCCCCATTCCTTTGCAGTATGATGTGCTAGATCTGATGGTGAGTGCCAAGTTCAAGCTTCACCCACTGAAACCACCAGGCAGTTGCTGCTCCAGGAAATGCTTTTTAGGCCCCAGGAGGCATTTGTGCTAAAATGCCAAAATACCAGCAGAGCAAGTCTTCATTCCTCTTGCCAACTGAGAAAGAGCTAAACCTCTAAAGCACAAATGGGGAGTTTCTCTCTCTCTCTTTTTTTTTTTTTTCCCCTGTTTCTTTTTGTGGTTTGCAGACAACCATGTGCAAAGTCTAACTTTCTGTCCATGGGCTCTGATGGACTCTGCTGTGCTTTGCAGGTGTTCCTGTGCACAGCTGGGGGAGGCTCAAATGTGCTGGAGCTCACAGCTGGGTAATTATAAAAAACCAAAGATCAATCTTTGTTTCTCTGCAGAGTAAGTTTCTTTGTCTTAAGTACCCTTCAGTTCCCCGTAGCTTGGTGGCACCCTAGAGATACTAACAGTAAGACTGGCTTGCTGCTTTTTGTAGCAGGTTTCAATCCACTAATAGGTTCTTCTAGAATCCTTAGGACTAGCACCTTCTTGACTGGGATGTTATGGGGAGTGGAGATGGGAGGGAGGTAAGCATCACATCACATATCCTACCCATTTGTGACCCTAAAATGGGAATTTACTCATGGAAGGTATATGACCTTACAAGAAAAATGAAAGGCTTTATTAATGGAAATGTTTAAATTATCATTGCTAAGAAGCTGGGTTAATTCACACAGAAAACCCATCCCTCTGTTAAGCTTTTATTTTCTGTTTTCCACAGGGTTATTCCAACATTCATTTTACTTTTCATGACTTCACATTAATAGCAGGAAAAGTAATAAATATTACCTCTAGAGTTTCTTCTCACATCAAATATGTGAGTATAGCTTCCGAGAAGGCCTGTTATGGCCAGTGTCCAGGAAGTATCTCAGCTCTCATTAAATACAGATCATTAAATGTATTGCATCGTCATTGTGGCTGTCACATAGAGTTAAGCCATGATTCTGCTGTTACCATTCTGTAAAAGGCAGGATGTTAAATTGTAGTATCATTACAATTTTGTCTACAAAAAGACAAAGAAAATGAATCAAAGCAGACATTTTGCTTCCCCTACCTCCTCCTTTTATCTCATACCTATTAACATCAACCCATGGAATAATTTCATTTGTCAGCGGCTTATAGGCAGAGTTGGTTGAAAACTCTGGCTACATGTATTTTTGGGCCGATAGTTCGTGTTGCTTTCAAAGATAAGGAATCAAAGACTTCTAAAGGACTAATTTTTTGAAACATTAAACATTTCTGGCAAGACACTTTGAGTAGAAAATGGGTACCTGATCATCTTGCAGAACCAAACTGAGTGAATGCTCCTTTAAAAAAGAAAATAGGAACAAAATACGGCCTCAGAGGACCTTTGGAAATGCCTTCCCAACAGGAGGGACTACTGAACTCTTCTGACAGCATATGGAGTTTTCATAAGATCATCTCTCTTTTGAAGGTATATGTAAAATATAGGATTTAGAGGTTGCACCCTCTGCAGTCAGTGGTAAAATTGCCACTAAGTTCATGGACAGAATGGAATTGAAAATTGAAATTTCAAGGAGAATCTGTCACTCTCAAATTTATGAAAATGGCATCCTGTTGTTTTGTCTTCATCACGATAGAAGATAAACAGACCATTTTATTTGTGATCCAAATAGAAACACATTCTGGCATCTGTTCTATGCCAATAGTTGCTCTTGCTATGAACATGCTTGCATGTTATTGCATTGGGCTATTTGCCACTTTATGTAAGCTACACCAGCTGCTCTTGCTCTTGCACAACAGATTACTGTATGCAGTGCTCTGGTATTCCCTAAAGCAGATAAGGTTTTGTAAAATCCGGATAACTAAGTCTCTAGGAAGTGATTGTAAGGTATATTAAAACTGTGATAACTGAGAACAGAAACAGCCTTGAAGAACTGTACTAAAAAGCTGCTACTCCAAGGGAGGATTGTGGCTGTGGGTAGCTGGGTTTTTTACTGTGCCTGCCTAATGTATGTTCTTACATTCTTTTACTTGCTACATTTTTTTCTAGCACTTGCTACTTTCCCTAAAATTTGATCAATAGCACACCATGATGAGAAATATTAATAATAAACATAAAGACTGAGCAAATTTCTATTTTGATTTTTATGGCAATGAAATCCACTGAAATCAGTTCAAATCTGCTTGAAAATAAAGCCCCTGAATCGTCTTTGTTGCACTTCTGTAACAGGCTCCATGCTCTGTTTTCTTGGAAACCTCCTGCATGGGAGAGCAGCATTATGCAAATAAAAATTGAAATGGCATTCACAGAGGGAAAATATAATGCCATTTTTCTTGACATCTTGGGTGATAGAGGTCAGACCATGCTATCACAGAACTAAACCAAGTTCTTTTGCTCAGCTGTAAACTCTGTCTCAGCTGCATTTTAAAATCAGCTTTCCTATGATTTGGGTGCAAAATTGTATTAATTCCAAATTTTGGAGTGTCATGCTTAAGCAGTAGTTGAACTTTGCTGGTTTTGACTAGGTGTTAGTGATTAAAGTGCCCATGAGCATAAGGTTGTGTAGGCACTGCTGCTGCAGGAAAAAGTCAAAGTATAATTGGTTTGAGGGTGTGGAGAGAAGCAGCAGGGGATGCTGGTAGGGATAGTAAAAGCTCAACAGGGTTACAGAAACCTGCCAAATCTCCATCCTCACTGCAGGGAGCTCCTGCTACTGCCAGGGCGTAAGGAAAACAGATGGCTGTTCCTTTTGAAGACACTAACATTCATTTCTGTGCCTGTTGGGTATTTTTTCTCCTTCCCTTCAAGTTTCCAACTCCTGCAGTAGCTCTTGAAGCAACCAGGCGTTGGCAGACATGTTGGAAGGCAGCCACGAAGCGGGTGAGTTTCAGCTGAAGATGATGGTTGCTTTGTTTTGTTTTTACTTTTCCCCAAGCTGCCTCCACAATTTGGCAAAGGGATGTCAGGATTAGAAATAGTGGGATTGGAGAATATGACAGAATCTATTAGAGGGAAAGAGGCAGAGCTGTAGTAAATAGGGAGATGGAGCAGTGCCAGCAGGATCATGGATGTAGGGGTTTGGATGCAATTAGCACAGCCAGCCAAACATACCCTAAACGGACACTTCACAGTTATGTGATGAATAGTCCTCTATATTTATGCTTATTTTCAGTGGGGTATAACTCATACCTGTAGATGGGTCCTTGTGTTTCCCTCAAAAATATCAATGATGTGGACCCTGGTAGGTCTATAGCATGCACCAGCTAGAAGTGGTTTCACAGAATGCACTAAATCAGATCTTTGTATCTAAAATAGACAAGCATGAGGTGGAAAAGCAATTAAAGTTTGAGCTTAGGTTTCCACTGTATTTCAGCTGCTTTGAAGGATTGTAAGACTCCTTTTTTTTTTTCCTTAGCTTGCTGGAACTTCTAATGAATCTGCATATTGCTGTGAAGAGTAACAAAACACCAGTTAGAATGAAGACAGAAATGTGTGGAATGATTTTAATTTTGGAATTTCACTAAGAGAGCCACATAAAAGATGCAGGCTTGGTCTGAGTTGGCAATTCAATGAAATATGCATAATTTGACATGCACAGTAATAATGTCACCTGAGGGGAAAAAAATCTGCCCTTGTGCAGGTTTCTGACTGTTGATCACAACCAATGAGCGATTCATGCTTTTAACAGATGTTTCTGATTTAGGCCAATGAAAGCTTATGGGAGCTTTTTCTAGTCTCTGGGGAAAGAATGCCAGCCCAATCAAACAAGCAAATTTGGAGTTTGGCATGTGAATCAACTAGCAAAGCTGGATAATTTCCTCTTGCAAAAGCTGTGTGCCATCATTATTCTATGACACTCTAAAAATTTGATAATTAGTACTGACTTGTTATTTTTGCCATCTCCTCCTGCATTTAATCATTTAGCCACTCTTGCCATCTACCAAGAAAGACACTAAAGCCATTTATTCAAAAGGCCTGTCTGGCTTGTTCAAAATAGCACACAATTCCCAAACTAGCAAAATAGGATGCATACAGCTGCCCCAGCTACGTGAGTAATTGTAGCAAATATTTCTAGATGCACAGCCGCAAAACAAACTCAGGATGGCTCTGTGTTAGCTGATACTCGCCTTTTTAAAATTATTGCTATTGTTATTAACATCATAAAAGCAAAGTAATGGGACTCTCTGGTACAGGCCAAACACAGCTGAAACGACCTCTGTCAGTAAGATAATGTAACAATAAAACCAAATTCATGGGGCTGGTCACCAGAAACTATAGGTTGGTTTTTTTACAGCTACCTAGTTACTGTGGATTTTTACCAAATTTCTCCTGCATGATGGTCAAGTCCAGTATTTCTTGTATTTTTAGTTTGGCAAGGCATAATGTCAAATTTGTTACATACATACTTTGTAAAATAGCCTGAAAATCAGTGACATTTCTGGAAGATGCAGTTTCATAACATCGAAAAAATACATGCAGTGAATCAGCCTTCTCATTAGAATCTTCAAAAGTGATTTGACAGCAAATTTTTTGCACAGGATTAGGGAGAGTTCCAAGGGACTGTGGTGCCTGTCTCCCCCTCATGCTGTATGATAGTTGCCATTTCATGGTATGGGAGGGCAGTTTGCTTCATTTGCTCCCTCCACACCGCTGCTGAATCTCACCCTGAATCTGTCACTGCAAGTATTCAGAGACCACTTCTAAAAAAATTGTCAAAATTTGAAAATATTTCATGAATTTCACTGATGTCAGGCACTATGTCCATAACAACACTTTGTGTGTGTGAATACTCAGAAGCTAAGCTGAAACTAAGTTTAAGGTCTTTAATGAAAGAGGGAGATAATGAGGGGATTTTGGAGAACAGTTATTGCTATGGTCAAGGATCTCCAACAGGGGCACCTAAATCTTTGACAGAGATGTGTGCCTAATTTATATTCTTCTACACTTATCTGTGATGGCATGGTTTATCATCATTCTTTTGTCTGTTCTCTGGTTTATAAGGCTTGTGTGGGAAATCTAAATTTAGCACAAAATCACCATAGTGCATTAAATTGCAAAAAGAAAAAAATCACATTAATAAGTCCTAGTGAAATGGATCTTATGACTCAGTGCTAAGGTACTTTAGAGCTATAGATCAGTGTTCTTCATTAGTGCTGTCGAACATGCTCCATCAAACTATCAGTAAGTGTATACGAACAAATGATTAAAACACCCGTAGACTGATAAAATCTACTTAGAACTGAAACTATCATTCTACAGAATGTATAACATTTCTCAAGAAAGGCTGTAATATAGGTATGGATCTTTATTTTATGGTTTCCAGTTAGGGGTGGTCTATGATTAAAGCACTACATAATTTCTTTGCTTGTAGCCCTGAGTAACCCTGTCTCCCTTAGAGTCTTTGAACCTGAAAGTCGCTGAAGTATCTGGTGCAGAGTGTAGAACACAAAAGAACATGTGAAAATGCATGGCAAGGGTTTTCTTGGCTCATTGATATTAACCTCATTGCCTTGTGGAATTAGAAATAAGAGGCATTGCTTTGTTACTCTCAATTCTCAACGGTCTTGGAATTTTACTTTTACGTGCTGTAGATACAGGCTTTATTCCACTGCAGAGATATTGGATGTCCTGAAGTATATCTAGTTCCCTGTCATGATGGTGCTGTTTATTTCATCTCTCTGAGCCTGTACTTCTAGAGGTGTGCTCATGATTTCAGTTCCCATTTTGTGCAAGCCTGTTGATATATGCAAATATGCTCTCTCATTTTTTGATGGGGCGAGATTGTCAACCTTGGTCATTACTATAATTTCTTTGTAGCATTTGGTGCTGTTTCTGTGCATGAACATCATCACTTGTCTGTGGAATTGTTAGTGTGATTTGTATATGAATTAATGCTTCATAGAGGGTGACAAATTCTGGTGAGAAGTGCTGTGCAATGCCCTGTCCAGGCAAAGCATTACTAGCCAGTTGGACAGGTAGGCATAAGAAATTTGGAAACTCTGAAATGTGGTGAAAAGCCTTAGTTTCTTCTTTCTTCTAGTTGTCTGCTAGTGCCTAGAGCATGTAAAAAGCCCGTCATGTGTCTTACCCAGCAGCTGAGGAAGATGCAAAACTTCATGGTGGAGGGTTAGGGGTTGAAGAGAATTAATTTTACCAGTCTGAAAATGTGGAGTAAATTACTTGCCTCCAACCTAAAGAGGGGGCTGGGGGAGCTGTGTGCTTCCTCACTGGTTTGACTCTGGGATGGGAAAATTTTCTCACAGCTGGGGGATTTAATAATCTCCTGGCTGCAGGCTTTGAACTGAAAACACACACTACTATCAGAGCTGGGTTCCTCAGCCCCTGATGTGGGATTATGATGGTAACTGCATGGTGTAATAAAATGTCATAGCTGGGATTTGAACAGGAGCTTTTCAGAGCATGACACAACACTGGCCACAACAACAGGATATGCAGCTTTCAGCACTGATTATAGCAGAAGGCAACAAGCCTGCAAACAGTCAATCCTTGTAACAGCTGCTGAGTTTTTAAATCTTGGAGGTGTTTAAACCCCAATTTTCATAAAAGCTGACATGCTAAAGTCTTGTGGGTTTATCTACGGGCTGAACTGCATATAGTAGTGAGGTACTTCATGTAGACACTGAGATGTATTTCAGTTCCTGGGGAGTGCAATAGAAATCAAATACTCTATTGAGGGACTGTTCAAATTCACAAAGTTTGTGAAGGAGGAAAACCTGTTTGAAAACACTTCTAGAGGAAGTGAGTAAAATCCTGCGATGATAACTTCAGGGGAAGAGAAACCCTAAAACATCCAGTAAATCTTCCATGGTTTCTTTCCCTTCATTTCCTGTTCAGAGCTGCAAATGGAGGAGAGAAACACATCTCATGCGGTTTCCTCCTGCTGCTTGTATTGTGGCATATAAACACTCAGAAAGCCCTAAAAGCTTTTATTTGTTTTGGTCACAAAGAAAACCCTCAAACTGTCATGTCTTCAGGGTGTTCTTATACTGCAGTGGGACTGCTTTCATCTCCTGAGCCTCCTACATTACAGTCTCCTTCTCTTCTTGACTCAGTTACCCAGACAGTACCTACTCATGGGGTCAAACTGGAAAGTTTTCAAGATAATTTCCTAAAATCCAAGAATGTAAAATCAAAGAATTGATAAAAAGCAGACATTAGAATAAAAGTCTGTAGATTTTTTTTTTTTTAATATAATATTCATCAAATAACTTCTTTCTGGTTACTTCTGCACTACTACATCTTATTTTTAGAGATGATCTGGGACAGTGATGGTGCAGGTTCTTTTTCCTGACTCTTCTATAAATATCAAGAACATTAATCTGTAATCAATAAGCCCGTGTAATTCTGTTCCTTTTTGGTCAAGAATGTGTGGTGTTGTGTTTTGTTTGCTTGTTTGGTTGGTTTTTTGTTTGTTTGGTTTGGTTGTTTTTTTGGTGTATGCAGCCTTTACATAATCTGAATAGTCATTTTTTTCCTGCTCTGACTTCTATTGCTTAGGTTACTGTAATCATGCCTTACTGGTTTTCTTTACATTAAAACTGATCTTGTCTGTATATGAGTATAACCATGTATGTATGGTTTCTTTACTGAAATGATTGGAAAAGTCTATTTTGGGGCAGTGATCAAGCTTGCAGTGAAGGGAATATTTTGATTAACACTTTTTAGTATCTGTCCATACAGTTCAGCCTCTTTGCCTACATCTACAACTGGTAACACAACTGTTGCTGACTCCTGCAGTGGACACATGAAGTGACCACAAAGATTGTACACTTTGAGAATTTTTTTTGTTTAAAAGAAAACAGATGAATCCCTGTTACAGAACATATTTTACATTGGTTTTGTCTATCTTGTTACCTAATATTTAAGATTTTTTTCAATCGGTACTGCAAAGGAGCTTAGTGACTGCATGTGGCTGATGTGCAATTTCTGGTCATTCAGAATAAGAGTAACCTTTCACTTTCTTATAGCTCTGAAATTCTATATAATTATATGAATAAATCTTTAAGATATAGATTTACAATTGCCTTAATTGTTTTTTGAAACATTAGTGAGAGGGAAATGTCATGTGGTTCAATATTTGTTTTTCAGTCAGCCAACTAACTAGGTGTCCTGATATCTCTATGTATTTTCAGTGTGACACAACTGGGACCACAGTCTCAGTGGCTGAGTCTTCCTCGTGCTTCATGTTGGGATGTGTACACATGGATAGTCAGAAATACTATGAAGAAATGAAATAACTTATCAAGAGATAAATCAGCATTTCTGGTTCTGGCTGGCTTTTAAATTTGGATCTGCAAACAGCTGGAGATCAAAGGCTGAGATTTCTGTATTTCTTAATCTAATTTTGCATCTCTTTCTTCAAATAGCAGAAGTATTCAAATCAGGACCTCTTCCTTTATTGAGCTCATCCAGGCACATTCAGGAAACCTTACAAAGTGATGCTCGTATCTGTTTTCTGGGGTGTTCTTTGTTCTTACAGTAAAATTCTCACATTTAAACTTCATACTAGGACACATTGACAGGTTCTGTTTCAGGAAGATTCATGTTAAAAGTCTTTCTGGCATAAAAAAGTGCTTTTATTTAAAATGATTTCACATTGTTTCCTTTTTTGCACCATTACTGGACAGTAGTACCTTGTGGAGTTTTGTAATGATCTGCAGAAACACCACAAAGCAATGTTTACAGAGACTATGTTTGTAACACAAAATTAAGTGATACACATCATACAGGCTTTGTTGTCTGGTGAGCTGGTGGAAAGTGAAGAAAGAGGAGGATGAGCATGTGGATAAGGATGACTACTCTGTAGTAACAAACTGACTATGATTTCAGAGAGAATACATCTAATTTTATCTGAGGGTGCTCCCTGAATTTTCACCTGGGGTTCCTGTAGAAAAAAGGATGTCTTGGGTCCAAAACACTGAGAATTTCAATGGAGTTCCAGGTTTTTCCATACATTTTTTTGTGAGCAATAGCTTTCCAGAAACCATTTTAACAGGCAAGGAAATGACAGAAATGCTCAGAATTGAAGCTCCACATAAGTCATCCATTTCAGCAGGGTGCAGACTTTCAAGAAAATTAAGCAACTGATACATGGGTCACATTCCTGGTTGGCCTTAAGGCCAGCTGCCACTCTGCATACATGAATGCACAAGTCATCCCAATGCCTAAGGGAGAAGGTAGCTCCATGGCATAGGGTAACATGACAGCTTGTTGGAAATTAGAGCATAGAGAAGGGCCCTGCAGAAGTTTATAAGCAGAACAGGTGGCAGAAAGTAAGGGGTAATCACACATTTTAAATTAAAAGAAAAAAAAAAAAAAATCTCTGCAGGCTCCAAAATTTTCTGCTAGGTGCAGGAAGACTGCTCCTGTGAGATACAAAGCATCAGCCACCTAGCAGACATGCTTTGGCAGGCAGTATCCAGAAAGCTTGCTCACTTAATCTTCTGTAGGGGATTTATATGCTTCACTGAACATCCACCCGCTGCATGTGTATCTCAGCAGCCAGCTCCTCAAGAGACATTGTGGGTGCAATGGGGTTTTGGGTTTTTATTTTGGTCTTTAGGATAGACTTTTGGAATATATGCTGCAATTTCTTAGCTGCATACAAGGTGTAATGGGAAACATAAGAAATTAGGTGGATAGTCTTGTTGCTTCTGGTAATACGGGGTTTAAGGATGCAGGTCCTCAAGTGCATGATGCGCTACTTTCAGAAATTTCTTCAATACTGACTATGAAACTTTTGTTACTAGAGGGACAAACTGGCCTCGGGAAACAGATTAGCACCCTACGCTGCCAAAGTAGCTTCCTGAGCAGCGTAGGGAAATCTAATAAGCACCAGTACTTCTATTTCTTACGAGCTGATACTTTGTATATGGGAAAAGAATGGAATTACATGAATGAAAACCCTAACTTTCCTGTATTTTAGGAGTCTCTCCTGGTGTCATCTACAGGATCTCTTTGTGGTGAGAATTCATTATTTCAGAGAAGATTTCATCCTTGCATGCAATTTATTTAACTGCTAAATAAGAAGACAAACAAAGGAATTTGTCAGAGGTCTTGGTTTCATTTATAGTGCTTCCTCTTCTTTCCTTGATTTCAGTTTGACATTGCTTCAGCTCTGGGTAGTGGTGGCGTTTCTACTCGCCTTAACCGAACAGTTGGAAGAATCTTCTCTGTACATCTCAATTTTTCTTTCTTTCTTTCCCTCCCTTTGTTTTCTTTTATACTTCCTGCTCACTGTTCATAATGACTGACCATTAAATTCTTGAAATATTGCTGGTATTCTTATTTTCCTATTCACTCTCTGCTTCCGAGCATCCAGACGCTGAAAGTCTCAAAACCAAGGCTCTGTGGCAGGTGGGCAAGTGCTTCTTGTGCAAATAAATCAATTTGTATGTGAATGTGCTCATTTGCACACAAATACTTTCATTCATAGGGTTGAAAGGATTCTCTCTATGTGCGCCATTTGTGCAAACAAAAACTGGATTCATGAAACTACTCAGAAAAGTCGAGGAGAGGGTCAGGTCTCCTGCCATTTTCACTTCAGTAATATGTTCACAACCTGATAATATACCTCTGAAAAGATAACCAAAATTCTATCTTCAAGTTCTGTTGCTTTTTAAACTTTTTACTGCACAAAGTAGGGGTTGGCTTTCCATGGTGTGCATACAGGGTCAGGTAGTGTAGATCTGAAGTGGTCTCCATCCAAACTGGGACCATGTGGAAGTACTAGAGTGTAAATTAAATGTTAATTATAGATATGAAGAAGGTCAAATACAATTTTTCTTCAGAATGGTTCTGAGAGCAGAAATTCTGGAAGCCTGCCACAAGGAAATAGGTATTTTTTAGATCTATAGTGGATACATTTGTACTAAAGGCTTTGTAATATCCTTTGCTCAAGATCATCACTGGCATATGCAGTCCTGCTTCCTTATTTGACTCATAACAGGTCACTTTTCTATCAGGAATTAACCAGTCAAATGCAAAGCAGGAACTCTTTTTAAGATGGTTTGTACTCCTTGTATTGGATTTTAGGTGGGATGGGGAGAACTGTTGGAGGAGAGCACTGGCTTAAGTTATGAGTTTCCTCTATGTAGTAGATGTTGAGCTAACCAAAAGTCTTCAAAAATTCTAATATGACTGCTGCTAATCTTTGTCCTGAGAAATCCCAGAGCCTGGAATCTTCCACTGCAGAAGCTCCTCTCTGCACACTGAAATGCTTCCTTTGTATTCTGGTTGTCATGGCTCTGCTCAGACCAAAATTATCTGAAGACGATTTTGAGGTAAGAAGAGGAGGTTTTGGTGTCTCTTAAGACACTTAATTCAAAGTCCCTGATTTTATTCCAGTGTTGGTTTAGGGGACTGAATAGGTTATGGAGAGGATATAGAATTCTGTAGTACCAGTTTATTTCTGTCATGCAGCATTTAAGGCATTCAACTACATTTCTAGGTCAGCAGCCAAAACCAAGTGCTGAAGATGCAGATACTGCAAGGTTTATTAATCGGCTTCCAGTATTTTGTGGTGTGTCTGTGGGTAATAACATGTCCTGAAAAGTTCTACCGGTTCAGTACTTGTGGTGCTTTTAGAGTAGTCAGTACAGTAAATGACCATAGCTATGTTACAGTTGCTTTTTTTACATATTCAGATTGTAACAGAGCTCAGTAAAAGACCGTATCTGAAACTGAAAAGCCTTTACGAAGTAAGATTATCACCCAGAAGTCAATGGGAGGCACATGGCAGAGGTGATGTTGGCTAGCAATCTACTGCTACTTCTGGTGAAGAAAGAGCTAGCAGCCCATCAACTGAGGACTGATGTGGTGAGACAGTCCTAAAATTCAGTTAACTTTCAAAAGTTAAATATTTATAGTGGTCTAAAGGAGAATCAGGCATGGAAAAAGTCAGATTGTGTCTTGCGCCTTGTACCTTCTCAGAGGCACCAGGTAGCAGCACAGAGGAGCTCTAACACTTTTATAAATCCAGCACATTAACTAGATAATTTATAGTCATTACAGTCAATATGTGTTTCAAAAACCCAAGAAAAGAATAGGATGGGGTTATTCCTGGCCAGTGTTTGGAAAGATGAAAAAGAAATAACAGGAAGATGTTTCACAGCTTTTTCAGAACCACAACTCAAAGGAATCATTATAAAGTAAAGAAGTAAAGGCCGGTGTCGCCGCCTTGCACAGAAGGATCTAAAAAGTTTTTGTATTTTCTATCTCTGATTTCATTACTCCTAATAACTCGTTTCCTGATGGAAGGTAAAGAGGCACCTGAAATACAGATTTGACTCCTTTTAGTTAAACCTTTATCCCTTTGTCATAGTGGGTTTTTTTCTTCTGTAGTTCCATTCATCTGCTCTACTGGAACTTTCAGTTGCACAGTGTTAAAATATGGCTGTTCTAAGCTAATATACATTAACTTTTTAAAACCTGTTTTATACATAACCTATTGTATTAATATAAAACGTTAAGGCCATTTTTTCATTTCCTGGGAATGGCCCATTACATTGTGAGCAATCTACTCTTGCTTTTTTAGAAAAGACTTTGAACTCAATACAAAAGGAAAATATAATCATGTACAACTATAAAGACTGCTTTTTTCCCTTTTGTACAGTGTAACAGAGGTGGATGAGTAGCATGGTAATGAAGAGATGGACCGTCTTTATTAGCAGGCTTGGTGAAAGGGTTCTTTTCAGAACTTCAACTTTTCTTATCTTCTTAGTTTTCATGACGTCTATTCGGACTCTTTCCTTCTCTCGACTTTCTTTTAAATATGTCTAACAGACTGGCAAAGCCAAGCCAGTTCATCCTTCTTTCCAAAGAAGACTAGATACAAAGTCTAGCAGTTTAGATGCTTCCATTCAAGTTTTTCATATATTTAGAGAAGTACCGCTGTTTGCATTGCTTAGGAACCAGTCGTGTATATCTCATAGTCATTAATTTCTCTAAGAACATAACAAACCCCTTGCTATCAGCTTTTTATACTGTAGTTAAAGGAAGATAGTGATACAAGAAGTTTCTTTGAGTAACAAAATAGGACTAGAAATGCCACTTAATCCTCTGCCCTAGAAATTGGTTAATATAGTAGATTTGCAGAGGACTATTTGATGATCTCTCACCCTCTTCTACAATGTGCTCCACAAACCTTTTTCATACTTCTCTGCTCCTCCTCCATGCTCCCTATTTTTCTGGTGTTCCTCCCACTCCTTCTGCTTCAGTATTCTTTGTTATATAGACAGTTCACTTTTAATCTTGCTCAGTTAAGGAATTCCTCTCCAATAAAATGAAATGGCTATGTGAAAAAAAAAAAAAAAGAAAAAAAATCTATCTGGGCGGTAGAACAAATAAAAACTATCTTCCTTACTGCCATTCTGATATGGGGAAAGTATTCTATCATCACTGTGTTGAGCTCTGAGGAAGGAACCTCAAAAATAACAACCAAGAAACAGGAAGCATTATTTATTATCTGGGGCTGGAAAACTGGAACTTTAGTTTGTTGACTGGTATTCATTTATGTAATTATAAAGAATATCACATATAGTGTGTGTTACATTACAGTCCTCTGTGAAGGATCACTATTGTTGCATTACTCAGAGTGGAATATTCAGTCCAGGAGTGTTGCTATTTAGCATGTATATCTTCTAAGCTTCAAGATCTTGGTCTTGAAAGAATATGGCTTATCTACAAAGACTACAAAGCAAAATTAAAGTATAAATAAGAAAAGACAAAATATGTAGACTGAAGAGACTGAAGGATATAAACGTCATAGCAAAGTTGATTCCGTTAAGATCCTATGCCATGAGCATCTCAGAATAATGCATATGATCAGTTTGGTTCAATAGATGATGTGTTCTAAAGAAATTACCTGCTTTGTAAAAGACTTCCAAGGCATCTATTACCACTGTATAGAAATATCATGAAAAGATGATTTCAGGCCTTTCTTGTAACAGATGCAAAAAGTTCAAATTCATAGAAGTGTGAATCAGTAAGGGGTATTTTGATATGAGTCATCTGGAACGTGCTTTGAGAAGGAAGCTGAACTAGATGATTTCCAGAGGTCTTTCCAACTCCAACAGTTCTGTGCTTCTGTGGACAATAATTTTGTTCTGCATATATACTAAATCAACGGTCATGTAATCTTTATATTTCACCATTTATAGGAATTTACCCATAACGAACAACTTAAGTGTTGTGTATATGTGTGTATGTACATATTTCAAAAAGAGTATTAGCGGGGAATTATACCCCAAAGCTGTCATTAATTGCATGCTTATCAATTCAACCAATACAAAGTGATTTACACAGATATGTAAGATTTTCTTTATATGTATATGGAAATCTTCTCTTATCATTGGCAATAAGTCTGGTTTTAGCTTTTAATCAGAAGATTATTTAACAGTAAATTAATTGGCTAGCTGTGGATTAAATTAGATAAAGGAAAGACAATTAAAACAATTTTATGTTTGTTTTTAGTTTTAACCAAGAATGGTTACTATAATCTGCTCTTTGTAACATGGATTTGTTTTCAGGATGAAAAATAGTTCTCCAAAAGAAAAGAATTCATTATAAAGCAGACATTTCTGCCAAGTCTTACAAATTGTCTGGGAAATTTGAATTTTTTTAATTGGAAAATATGTTTTCTTGGAAATACACCAAGTTTTGAATTTTTAGGCAAGTGTTGATTTTCTTTTTTTATATTTGAATTCAGATACGTAACTAGGGGTACTTTCTGATTCCTTTGGTGTCTTCAGCTATATTTGACTGCTCAGAGATGTAAAAAGCTGTTCTATACCTAATGATGGTTCAGAAATAACAAGATGTAACTTGTGCACAACAAGCATATATGCTCACAATAGTGTAGCAAGTCCTGACATGGTTATTTCAAATTGCCTACAAGATGTATCAAATAATTCTTCCTTAGCTGCCAACTTCCACTCTGTTCTTCTTTCTTAAACATAGTAAGTATATTACTGTGTTGAACAGATTTGCTTTTTGGTACAAGTACTGGCCTGGTATAAGGCTTTTCAGGTGACCGTGGAAACTGTTGAGACCATTTAATTATACTGATATGATCATTTTCATGTCATTTAAAAAGGCATATTTACATTTAGATGTTTGGCTTTTTCCGAGTTCCAGAGTTTTAGTCTCTCACTGAGATGCAGGTGTGTTGATGAAGAGTTGTCTGGAAGGTAAAGCAAAATCTTTTAAATGCTATGCACAGAATCCCTGTTGTCCTTTAAGGGTTTCATTCACTGTCTTCAGACTGTGGTAAGAAGGTATCAATATTTTTGTTAATATTTCATTTGGTAGGAGAAAGGCATAAAGACAATTTGCATAATCTCTTCAAGTGCTGTGGTATTTTTTCTGAGGGTTCAATTATGTGAAACATTTCTCAGCTTTTCTGTATATATTAGATCTCTTCTAGGTCAAGTGATGTAAATTCCTCTGTACAAAAACTAATTTGAACCTTGGAGTTGAGCAAGAAGTGTTGCAACCATCAGAATATTGATACAGCATAAAGTACATTAAAATAGCCTTGGTTTAGTCTGTTGGTCGGTGAATTGGGTCTGTACTAGCTCAACTTGCAATACAAGCCAATATGTTGTGTCTTAGATATATTCATTTATGTTTAAAAGCATTAAATTCCTCAGTTCAAACAACTTCAGTAAGAGCTCTTCAGGTCTAGGCAGCCCATTGGGACAACATGGCTAAGGCATATTGATTTCTGCAGCATGTAGCCAGCTTCATGTCCTGTTCATGCCTTTTGCTCCTTATAGTATGTACTGATGACCCAGTAAGAAAGTCCCCATATACTTCATACTAGTCTAAACAAGGCTGGTGATGGGTATACTGAATATTCAGAAGATAAGCTGCCTGAAAAGAAAGGATATGGATGGGCATGTTCCTTTTGCTCAGAGAAAAGCCTGTTCTTCTGGGAATATGCATGCCACACACTACAAAATGTTTAGCCTGGCCACACCCCCTGTAACACTGTGATTCCCCTCCTAGCAACAGTAGAGATAAAATAGGATATGATCTTTTACAAAATCACTTTAAGCATCATACAATTTCTGTAGTGTCTGTCTTTGAAATCTCATGCACATCAAGGTACTCACCGGAAGAAAACTCATCTACCAGTCTTTTCACAGTGTGTACAGACTTTCTGTCTTTTAACTTGTATAGAACATAAACCATAAATCTGTCCTGTGTCCTTAATGCAATGAAAGCATCAGGATGGGTTGAAGTACTGGGATATGGCTGAGTGCAGTAGTCAGTTCTTAAGTTATAATGATTGCTAGTTCTTGCCTACAACTGACCACAGTGGTCCTTTCTACCTATCCTGAAAGATGCTGACAGTACAGCAACTGGCCCTTATAGAGGAACAGCCATTTAGATTTTGGCTAAACAGATCCAGTGAAGGTTCAGCAAGACACTGTGCTTTACCTACGCAGACGATTCACCATCCTCCAAACAAGTATGACTCCTGCCTTTGGCACCACATCAGTGCTGCCTGAAGGCATCAGCTCCCAGTGTTCAGATTCCCGACCAAGAGGTGAAAGGGGCCCTGCAACAGTACGTTCTCACTGGGTGGTGAATGTACCCCAAGTGCTGCTTGTACGCTGTGGAGCTGACTGGCTTGCACACAAAACCTGTTCTGAGTATACTCATGTGTATGCCAAGACCTCAAATTATACTCCCCTCTGAGATAATACATTTAAGTTTTGAACATGTTACCAAAAAGATGAGTAAAATAAGAAAAGGGATCAAACACAAAGCAGAACATGTAGATTTCCAAATGAGAGGGTATGAAAATCTGGGACTGTGCAGCTTTATGAAATCAACAAACATGTAATGTTTGAATAATAGGAAAGGAATAGGAAGATAGATTTGCTACTTTCAATTACAACTTCTCCCAATCCAAGGTTAGACCAGAGATGAAACAGAGAAGCACCAAACACTTAAAACCTAACTTTAAAGCTGATTAAATATATTTTAGAAGCAATGTATAAATAATTTGAATCATTCATTAGTACAAGATATCTGCAAAATCAACAGGTTAGAGGGACTGAGCAATAGAATAATTACGTTTTAAAGGATAATAAGAACAGCTACAAATACTTTGGATGAAAAAAAACAAACCAGCAATGTAAATATTACCTGATTGGGCCAGAAAGGAGAATATTTAGAATAAGGTACTTTGTTACTGTCCTCTGTAGGGTTTCCTTATGTACTCTGAAATACCTAGTACTTGCTGCTATTAGAGGCTGAATGAGGGGCTGGACAATGATTTGATGAAGAGTGACAAAGGTAGAGTTTCTTTTCCAGAAGAATCACTAAACAGGCTAATTCCTGCATGCTATTTTGGCATTTTCTTCTGTGACTATTGACAAAGTTTATTCCTTCTGGCAAATTTCTCTTTACTCTTTGCTTAGTGTTTAGGAACTTAGAAGGAAATGCACTGACTGTGTATCTCTCTTCAGCCACATATGGGTCATCTTAGAGGACAGATGAAAATGTACCCAGACTAGTGTTGTCTTTGTGACATGTGGGTAGGTTACATGCTCTTGTAGTAATTCCTAAGGAACCATCACCCGTTCTGGAGAGTCTGTTCAATCCACAAGGACAGCACGGGAGGGGGAAGAGATCAATCGGTCCAAATGGCCCAGGTAGCTGAACTGCTAAATTCATGCATAACACCTCATGGCTTTTTGAGCCTGAGAAAAACAAGACTTTTTTGACAGTGACTTGTTGCTTTTTCTTCATCTCAGTTACACTGGTAAATATCCAAATATGGAAATAAGGTTAAATTTGTCTCAACTGTACATCTACAGTGAAGGAAAAAAAGCATTTTAGAATTTAATAAAATAAAAAGCTGCTGGCTGAAGGGTGACAGGCTGCTGTAGCAGCATTTATTTTTTTTTGTGCTAAGATCTTGCTTGCTCTTGTCAAGTAGTCTGGGCATAGACTTTTAAATAAATTCAGGAATATTTAATTTGAAATATAGACCTAGGTAAGCCATGGATTTAATCACTGTAATGACAGGATTTTGCAACTAATTTGGATTTTCATTTTTAGCTGAATGTAATACTATTTTATGAGCATATATTTCACAAAGATTCCCTCAGACATTTGTAATAAATTAATTTATAGCTACTTGCTTACATAAAATAAATAAACCAGTGGTTTATTTTATGGATAATCTGTACAAACTTTGTGTAATGTTGAATAATGGCAAGAGATTAAAAAAAAAAAAACAGATGAAAAAATGTGATCTATTACTGTTCTTCCCTTTCTTAAACTTTATTCGAGGAGTTAAGTTATTCTAGTCCCACATATATGGTAATTGAAATCCTGGATTGATGCACTAGATTTATTGTTTTTTTTTTAATGTGAAGTCTACTGCAGATTGTCTTAAATTATACATGTAATGGCACCTTCTTTTTTTTTTCTTTTTTTTAAGCCATGATGCTTGTGCAGTATTCTTTCCCATTTCAATTGTTGGGCCAGAAATTAATGTGTCTATGCTCAGCGTGAAGTTTTAGATCCCCAAAATGCTGGAGGGCCAGAAATCCTGTTCTTATTGTTGATGATGGAGCTAAATATACTGCATCACATATGCAAACCAAAACAAATATGAATATAACTGGAAGGTAGTAGTACTGTTTTTATTTATAGGTATGTTGACTCTTAATGTAAGTTCTTAGTTTTAATAAGGAACTAGGGAAATAGTTTGTGTTAAGAGTAGAAATATTTTTTACTGGTGCTTCTTGTAAAGAATAACAGAAAATATCTGCCTTTCAAAACAGTTCAGTGTGGTATTTATGTGGGATATTGTATTGCTGTCATGCTCAGCCAGGAATTGTCTCACCTTCTTTCTTTCTTTTCCTCTTTCCTGTAACTTGTTTATGTCGTCTGAGCTAGATTACCAAAAATATGTAACACATTTTAAAATTAGAAATTGCCTTTCCTTTGGGAAAGTAGCCTTGTTTAACACAAATACAATAAAAGGACATGTTAAAGGTAGCCGTTTCTCATGGTGTATTTAGATGAGGGTTTTTCATGCTATCTTTGGAAATCACTGATCATCAGGAGAGCTATTCGTGGTAATATTATGTGTACAGAAAAACACTTCTTCCTTTGGAACTGAACTTACAAAGCACTTTAAACACATCTTTTGTTACTAATTTTCTCACCCTCAGCATTAGTACATGTGTAATGAAGATTTGACCAGTATTAGTATTTTGATATTCTATCTGCTTTGTGTATGTGGTGTTTTGTGAGTGGGAAGAGAAGTTAAAGCTGTTGTAGTTAGTATTTAGAGTTCCTGCTTTCTTTTATACACCCACACAACTGGAAATATTCCATAACTTTAAAAGCAAATCTGAGGTCAAGAAAAGGTCAGTTTTATTGTTGTTATTTTCTGGTTCCAACAGTTCTATATTATCACTGTTTACTTTAAAATTGTATTTTTGCAGAGGGGGACTAGTCTTCTTGATTTTTTTAAATTGTTGTTCACTTTATTAATCAAGCTTACTGGATGTGAGCAAAAAGGCTAATAAATGGTTAAAAAAATAATAGGAAAAGAAAAGGCGAACAGCTATGAGCCTTGCTGATAGGATGAAACACTGAGTTGTTTATTTCATAATGAAATAGATTTTACTTGTTTGCTATAATACATATAACAAACATATAAATATAATTTGAAAGATGCAAATTCAGCAGTGTGACCTATTGCTTCTCCAAGGCAAATCCAAAAGTTCCATTTGAAAACCTTGTATTTGAGTGATAATACAGAAAGAGGTTATCATAATTCTACGTCTAAACTGTGTAAAAACTTGTGCTGAAAGGAAACAAATACAAACTGAATGTGAACAGAACCAGAATCTGTCCTTTCAGATACTGTACACTCAGGAAATTTCACATTGTATGAGGGAGGTTCATATCTTAGCATGCTATTGCTCCTCTCAACAAATTATGGACCCGTAGATCTGGTAGAAGCCTCCAGAAGTCACCTAGCCCATCCTCCTGCCCTGTAATGGGATCAGTTATAGTTCTATCATTCCTGATAGGCATTTACCTTATTTCTTCCTAAAAAAAACTTTGACAGACAACCCACAGCCTCTCCAGGCAGTCTATTCCAGTCTTTCAGTACATGCACTGCCAGCCCTCAGAAATGTCTACTTTTAAACTTTCTTCCAGTTTATTGCTTCTTGCCCTGTGCAAAGTAGACAGGGAAAACACTTAACGTTACTCTCTTTACAATGGCCTTTCATATCCTTGAAGACTGTTACCATGTTGCCTCTAGTCCTCTCACACTGAAACCTTTCTGAAATACAGTGCCCAAAATTGGACATGGTGCTTTAGCTGTGGCCTAAGCAATGCAGTGCTGAGGGATTATTTCTCGTGCCCTGCAGGTTATTCTCCTGTTTATGCATCTCAAGATCACGTTGCTGTTTTCCTTTTTTTTGCTTGATGGAAGCTTTCCTTTTTTGTTTTGCTACAGTGTTCTCAGATGTAGAAAGATTTTTTTTTCTAATGTGTCCTAGATGTTGTACATTCCCAGGACAAATGTCAGTTATTTTTAAAATATGTCAAAACCAAATTCTGACTCTAATTTTAACCTTCTACATGCTGATTGTGAGCAGCACCACACGACTTGTCAAAGCTACCAGCTTCCTTTTTTTGTCATTTTCCAAGCAATGCAAACACACAAAATGTTCTGATCTGGTAACCAGAGCCTGAATGCTAACGTGTAGAACAAAGTGTATTACATTTGTTTATTGTAAAGAATAACCGTGTGCAGGCATATATTCATATAATTTCCTATAGACTTCTGCATGGGCACATGCACACACAAACGCATTTTGTGGTATCCCATCCTATGGATAAGAAAAACAGAGTAAACACAAAAGTGCTGGAGCTTGGTGCTCTGTCTTATGCTACCCTGCTTAGGCTCCATTTTCCATTTATTTTGGTGGTATCTGCTCAGTGTCTTTTACTTTAAGCAGCAGGAAGTCAACAGTACATATTTTGTTCAGACAGAAATAAATCTGAATTTTAAAAGTCTTTGAACTCTAGCCCCTCAGTTGGATGGTCTTAAGAAATTCTTGACTGAGTGCCATTTGTATATGGTTCCATCCACACTGGATATGTGTTTTAGAATGTTTTTTATATCCTGTTTCCTTTAAAGTTTTTCTTGCGTCTTGGAAGTTAAAATATTTCTTTGTTTAAAAAGTACCATAAACTATTACTGATTTTCAAGTTATGAAGTGGTGTTTATACAGAACTGTTAAATTCTGTAAGCATTGTCAATAGATTTAAATGTATCATTTTCATCTGAATACAAAGTGGGTGGAGGTGGCTCAAAGGTTGGTTCAGTCTCAAAGAGAACTGCATCACAGGCAGCTGAGTCTAACCCAGCTCTTCCTAAAGTTGATGGAAAGAGTTCTCTGTAACCACAAAGAGACTTCTGAATTTCTGTCCTACATACATAGGCCTTAATGATGTGGGCATTTTGAAATCAGCTGGACTCCATAAAGAGAGACCATACTTGTTTGGAATAGATGGCGCAGTGGGGAGTTACCTATATTTTATATATATATACAAAGAAGATATTACTTATCTTTAAGGATTTCCTAATAATCTTTATATGCAAACTTTCTGACCAGAACTCACTTGTGATGAACTAATCATGTGGTACTTTGCAATATCAAACTTTTAAAATTTGATGCATTTTCAAGTATTTCTGGAAGCACAAACTGGAGTACCAGTGTGTTTTTGGCATCTAGTAGTAGTGGCCTGGAGGTGTATGATGGGAGTGCGTTACTTTAAAAGAAATACAGATAACTGCTTATGAATATGTTCTTCTAGGAAGGGATGCAAAGATAACTTCAAGAGGGCTTAGAAATTGTGTTTGGCTTGTATGCCAGAAGACTTGGCTGTTCATCAGTCTCTCTTTTATACTTCTGGTTCTGAGTAATGCGTTCGCTTCTAGTCATGTACGAACAACTCTCTTTGTGTATTTCTATGAGATCAGTACAGATGCATTCTTATAGTTCAGTGAAGTTTGTTTGACAGACTATTGAAAATGTAACTGCTGAGTCATCACTGCCTGTCCATTATGAGTAAATTCCTCTTACCTTTTGAACAACATGACTCATTTTGAAGGATACAAAAGGTATTTATTATTGTTATTGCTTCTTGGCCTAAGTGCTTACCCAGAGTTTGAGATCCTGCAAACTATTTCTACTGGAAAAGAAGCTCATGATGAGAGAGAAGGGGATCTCTGTACAGAGTTGCATTGAAGCATGTATGAAGACCTTATTTTGTGCTTAGAGGAGGATCTGAACAACAACAAGCAAAATCTTTTGCCTGTAGCAACAATGGGTTTCAGAAAAAAAATGTATGGAAGTTTTTCTAACAACCATTCCCCTAGAGCTATTTCAGGCTACATTTCATGTTTTCTTACTCTTTTTTTTCCTTGTGTTTTTCTTCTTTCTTCCTCATATAAAGGTAGATGGGTATTTTCCCAAATCACCTCTTCCCAGTGCATTTCAAATCACTGCAGCCTCACATGTACCTTTGAAGTGATTACACATGCTTGCATCGTGATTTGAAGCCTCTCTTGTCAAATTATCTACAAGACATTGGTTACAATAGCCTAACTGAACTTAACCCCTGTAATTATTATTCTTTAGCAGCTTGGAAGAAAAGAGCATGGTACCTATGAGTATCACCTGGACCACCAGCTCAGATTTAACCTGATGAAAATTCAGTCTCTTTTCCATCTATGTTAGATGTTCTGCCTTCTCCCTCTCTCCAGACCAGCAACCTGCATCAGAATCTTTTTGTCCTACATCCAGGTTGCGGATTTGTCTGACAAGTCTATGAATTGCCTCTTTTCTGTGCACTGACCCCCTTGTCTGTATAATCCCTTACAAAATGTACTTTTGAAAGCATATTGGTTCTGGAGTCCAAAAGAAAGTAAGTGTGGAGAGGAAGAAATTTATGCTGCCATGAGACAGCTTCTTGAGACAACATGGAGTATACAACTTTTCAACTCAATTACAGATCTCTGTATTTCACGTCACTCAAGTTACATGATAGAGGACTTCATGTGAGGAAAAAAAGTTGGATACAAATACCTACAAAACTAATGAGGTTGTGCAGATCCGACTGGTCCAGCTCTCTCCTTTGCATCTATTCTGGCAGAAGCAGCCAGATGACCTGTGCGTAAGCCTGGCTATTTCCCTGTCAGACTACTGGCTGATGAGTACATACACAAAGTGTTAGAATACTAGTTTTGTGTGGTATCCTAAGAAAAGAAACCACCTTCTGTACCCTGGACCTTTTGAGTGAACTCCCAAAAGTACTGAGAGCCAATTGCAGACAGCTTTCCCACATGCCCTCTACTACCTCTCACATTTTCTTCCTTCCAGTTTTTTATTTGCACAACCACTCACCTCTTCTCTTTTCTTTTTTCCTCTCTCTTCCCCTTGCTTATATCCCAGCTGAGTGATAAAGAAGTGCCTTGACTAACTCCATCCGTGGTCTGTCTCCATCTCCTCCCCAAGCCCACTCTAAGCTTTAACTACTGTCACTATCTTTTGCTCTATCATAAATAATCTGCCAAGCATTCAAATCATCTCTTGATCTTCTTCTTTTTACCCTTTATCACACAACTTTTACTAGCATACATGTGCTTCAATCCTCTACCCCACTCACTGTGTGTGAGGCTTCATTTCATGTACTAGGAGGCAGAAAGGTGATCTAAAGAGGGCCAAGTTTGGATACCCTTACTTTTATTCCCTGGTGGGCTGGAAAGCTAGGACTTAATTGTGGAAATCATGAGGCAGGGGAATACACAATACTCATTGCAAGAGACAGTCTGGCCAGACAGTGGTGGTTTCCTCTCTTGTTTCAGGCCATTACTCAGACTAAGCCTGAATTGCAGAATGTGTGATGGAAATTGAAAATTGGATGGCTACAGACCAGTTATCTGTAACTTAGTCAGTGAGAATGCCCCACCTGCTTAAGGCAGATGTTATATTCTTTGCTAGGACCTCCTATGTTTTGTATGATAATAAAAACCAGCCAGAATCAGGAAAAAAAAAAACCCTGCTTTTCTAAACAGTCCCTAAACTACAACTTCCTGGTACTTTTGGGGTCCTGCTGTACAGTGGTAGTTACTACTTTTCAGATAGAAAAAAATCTACCATTTTTGAGCAAATGAATGTTGAAACCCATATAAAGTGTTATAGATCACTCTGTTTTTTTACTTATATTCCCAAACCAGCAGACTGTAATTCTAGCAGAGGTAAATCCCATTGTCAGTGGAATTTTCACCTGGGGAAGGATTTTGTAATAGTGGTTTTTGCAAGGCACATTTGTAGCAAACAAATGCTGACCATTCCTCTTCTCTGCTGCTGGGTAATTGTGTTACAGTGAAAGGCTTTTAACTACAAATCTGACTGAATTGCTCAACCCCCCTAGGAGACATTCCTGAAACATGAATTTCAGTCTGGCATGCTGAACGCACTGTTCCTGCAGCTGCTGCTATTGCTGACCAGATCCTCTGTAGGAGGAGAGCATTTTAAGACAGTAGTGGAAAGGCAATCCTGAGAGAGTGGGGGAGAGAACGATGCTGCTTCAGAGACTGAATGCCATTCATTTAAAGCTTCAGTGTAGATTTTAAAAGTGGCATAAAAAGTTGCAATTTTATACACAAAACACCTATCCATGTAGTAAGAGTTACTGACTGTCATTCTGCTGACTACAGCCTTCTAACTACTTCACTGTTCAGAGTAATAGAGTAAAAAAGGATGCATTTCAGGTGAATTTCAAACCTAAAATCAATTAAATTCCATCATGTGCTATACTACTTGCAGCAATGATCAACTGTACATCAGACTGCCTTTTCTCAATGTATGATTTATATATCTATGTAATGAACGAGAGCATGAAAAGGTGTTTGTTACAGAGTGCCTGTCATAATTTTGATTTATTCTTATGAAAGCACGGTGTTGACACTAAGCTCCTGGAAACTTTTGCTTTTCATCTTGATGTCCTGCCCAAAAGAAAGGAAGTGGCTCTTTAGAGCAATTTAGGTAGTAAAACAGAGCAATTGAGAACAGTGTTTTAATTCCTCATGATATAATTTGTGTACCAGCATGCTTGTGTGATTAGTCTTTTCTCCTGTTCAGGAAGTGGTAGGTGCAAACTTAAACAAAGCAATGGGAGGCAGGATACTTATAATAAAGTGACTCATCTTTTTTTGGTCTGTGTACTGAAATGAAAAACAAAAGGTTTCCAAATCTTCATGACACACACTACCACTTTACTCCTTCTCTGAGGGTACTTCAAGGAATAGTAATGCATGAGAAAATCCCTAAAACCCTTTAACAGCATTTTTCACACAATCCATTATAAGTGCACTCAGGGCTGAATATTGTTCTGATAAACACAACACGCCAATGCACAGGATTTTAAGGTTGTGCTGGAAAATAAATGGATGGGCAGGGGCAGTTTCAGAGCACTTACCCAATGTTGCAAGGTCACAGAGTCCTAGAGGATGTAATGGTTCATCCATGGTCACAGGAACATACATCCTGAAAGAGCGAAAATGGGCAAAATGACAGTTTCAAACTGGAGGTCCACAACAAAAGTGTTTGAAATATAGGATAACAAGGGATAAGGCTATGGAGCCAGGGGCATGGGAAATACTCTGAATGAGGAAAATTTATGAACACATGAGAGAAATATATTCTTTATGGCTAGACTGGCATCAAGTGAGTTCTCTACAGCTACTGGATATGATCTCAAGGTGTGCACTGTAACTGAGCCCTCATTCAACTCAGGGGTGAGACCTGAGCAGTGCTTCTCCCCAGAGCTCTAACTTTCATGAACAGAAAGCCCTTAACATGTGGGCCAAAAAGTAGCATCAAGTGGTCCAAACAGGTCTCAAATCCAGGTGATGGGGACTCAGTTCATGTGACATGTTATCCATACTTGCCAGGTACATACGAACTGTAAATGTATCTCCAGAAGCCACATGGTAAAAACTCCAGAATAAAAAACCCCACAACTCCTCAAGCTTTAACACCTAGAAGAGAGTTGGCTTTAAAAGATAGATTTTGAAAATAAGTGGGAACTTCTGAAACCCTTTTCTGATTGGTCTGATAGATGAGAAAAGCTGAAAAATGTTTTGCTACCTCTCCCTTACTCTCTTTCAAAAGGGGCACAGGATATCAAGTATACAGGTTCTGGGCTGTATCAGGAAATTTGTCAGATCTCACATGTTTCTTCTTCTTTCAAGCCTACTAAGAGTGATACCTACTTCTCTTAGGCTTGTTAAATGACACAGGTACAGATTGAGGGGACACAAAGAACATTCTGGTTGATGGGATTATTTCTAACCTAAATGTAGCTTCTGGTTCAGGTAGGAGGAAGAGAACTTACTTGGCCTGAAAACAAGTCTCCAAAAAGCTACTGGACTGCAACCAAGGAGGAGGACAGCAGCCCGAGGAGAACTCTAGGCTTATAATTCTTTCATTTTTCATTTGTACCGTTTACAATTCTGAAAGCTCTTTGTCTTTTTGGCAGGTCTCTTTCTGAGCTCAGCCAAGAAGCAGCCTCTTTAGTTTGCTTTTTTTGACACTCTTTTTGCCTATAATAACATTTAGAGGCATGTTAGCTTGTAAACGTAGATCTAAACCCTTTAGAACCATCATGTTAGGTACCTGTCTTACAGATGTACAATGACAAGGATAGAAAGAGCATAGAAAGGAGTTGTGCTCTTCCAAATATAAATGGGAAATCTTACAGTGATATGATGCGTATAGACCATACAAATGTGATTAACACATAACAAAGGAAGGACTTGTGTAAGGTTAATTACTATGCCTGAGGAACATGCATTGTCCAAAAGAGAATGGAATACCTAGAGTCTGCTGGGGCTCTCAGTGAGCTAATCAAAATACATGTAGGTCAGGTCTAATGTGAGATTGCTCCCAGGACAGCTCAAGTGTCTCATTCTGTTGTCCAGTCTCTTAAAGAACTGTTTTAAATAGTTACTACCATTGATTAAAAAGGCCTCATTAAAAAAAAAAAAAAATATTTTTTTTAAATTCTTTTCAGTGAAACTTAAAATTCTACCTTTTTAATGTCTGTGCCAAAATATTAAAACATAAATAAAGTTCTTTCAAAAGGCCAAAACAGATATTTTTCATTTATGTTTTAAAAATG
The DNA here is from genome assembly GCA_033439905.1 of Ceryle rudis. NCBI lineage: Eukaryota > Metazoa > Chordata > Aves > Coraciiformes > Cerylidae > Ceryle > Ceryle rudis. Next base: position 11,200 of record JAAGNO010014165.1, on the reverse strand, counting down.
TAGGGGGGTTTTTGTTTGGTTTGTTTTGTTTTTAATCTGAAATGGTGATAAAAATTGGTATAAAGATTCAAACTCCAAAACTTGTCCAAGAAGTAATTATAACAGCAAATAAAGGATTTACTTAAACATTTTCTGAATCCTCATGTTGTACCTTGACAATTTGGAAAAAAAGATACAGTATTCTCCATACCTATTAAGGCGATAAAGGCAGAGACATTATCTTTGTTTCCATAGTGCTTAGTGTATTTTATTAAGATGGCAAAATATAATCATAAGTGCAGGCATATTTTATTTTTCAATAGAAAATTTTACCTGGTTCCATTTAACAAAGATGGAAGATATCTACCAAAGCCCCTCAACTTAAGCAGGAGCTGTATAGTGCACATTTTCATATGTGAATATATGTATTTTTCCACACTAGAGCTAATTTGATGTGACATGAGTGAAAAGCACAACAGATGACTTTTGTGGTTTTAATGACCTTTTGCTCTTTTTAGATTTAAGGTGCTATTAGAGAAAACATCAGCAGGTATAGCCGTGCAGAATTCTCATCATACTGGCATTATGTAGTTTTCTAACTCGGACTTTGCACATCTTGCAAGGCAGCAACCAACAAAGTTGGTAACTTCTGCTTAAACTTCTGGACCCAGAAGTAAATTTCAGATGCAGTCCCCACTTTTTCCAGTGGAGTTGTGAACTTACAATACTCCTTATAAACCTGCTGGCGACTAGTAGTCTGAAAACTATCTTTCACTGTACATTGCTTACTAGTCTAGAGACAGAAGCAGAAATACTGGTGCAGATGGTAGAAATGCAATTTCACATGGAATGATTCATGAGATAATTATCGTGGCACTCTCATGGAATGTGTATTATTGACTGTCTAGATCTCTTTATACTTGAGAGCTGTAGAAAAATTCTGACTTCTCAATAAATGTCTACACATCGCAATTGTATAAACCAGTACATATACCATCCTGCCTTTGAGAAAACTTGTTCTAATGCTAAATGCTCTGTAAGAATTCCTAGCTCAGGACTGAGTTGAACAATAGCTCTGCTATCTTCCTTCATCCACTGAGACCCAGAGAGAGGGAAGAAACAGAATTAGTAGAGATGGAGAAACAGCAGGACAAACATTTTACATAACATACTGCCTTAAAATCACTGCAGATGTTCACAGAAGTTCACACTGTCAATGACACTGCATCGCTGGGAAGAAGTCTTTTTGACCTGGTTCAAGTGACAGGTTAGTGCACTAGGCCACAGTTTTAAGTCTGTATTACTGGGATAGTAGTACTGCCATTGCCTGTGAAGGTGTCCTTCTAAATCCATAAGTAAAAAGATACTTTCAGTTTTATAAAGAAAAAATGTAATTGAAAAGCTTTCCTTTAATTTATTCCTTATCTTGTTCTATGTATAATCATGGGAAACTATTTTAAGTTTTTGAAACTGTTGTGCCTGGACTCAAACTGTTCTAGTAATTTTTATGGTGAGGATGGCTCAGTTTCATAATGGCTTTTTAAATCTTGATATATAATGAGTTGCACATTAGTGAAATAAAGCAGCCATGTAAATCTAGACATGTTAGTTGGGGGGTGAGGGGAAGGCTGACATTGGGTAAATTGTGTTTCCGAGTCATGAATATCTAAAGTGGTGTTTCTGTGTTGCTTGGTTACAGTTTCTGTTTAGTTGGCAGTAGAGTTGACTGAAAATATTTTAGCTTCTGCTCCTGACAGCTACAGAAGTGCATTCGCATGTAATCTTATAAACTCAGATACTCTTAAATGCATGCCTAATATACCTCCTTAGATATGTAAGCAATGGATAGCATTGCCAAGTTGCAGAGTCAACACTGAACAGCACAGTCATACTCAGCTAATTACAAAAAGTTTTCACTGGTTGGTCCCTTTCTTCAGCTGTTACTAGTTTTCCCTGCCATATGCAGAACAAAGTTCAAGAGCAAACATGAACAATTTGCAAGTCTACTTGGCAGAAGCCTAATGGCCTCAGGAGACTGATGCTGACTTTATGCCAATTTCAAATCTCTGCTCCACCTCCCCAGTTTACCAAAAAAAATCTACTTTTCCTTTCAGCCACACTGGTAAGGGTAACATGCAGAAGCCTGGTATATGACTTATGCTTAACAAGTGTTACAAGGCTTGAGTGGAGGGAAATAGGAAACCTTATGACCCTGACTCACAATAGCCTAGCTCCATTTGCTCTGGAGCTTCAAATAGAAAGAATGCCTCCATTTCTTACGTTGGACATGTATGGAGGTAGGGTATGGAATGGCGATGATTTCAATCTTGTTAATTTTAAACTGCAAAATTTTCATTAATATAATAGGAAAAATACCTTTTCTTAAGTTTTCTGGGAAGAATTAATCTTAAAAGATCAAGACAACCCTCAGATTTGAAGCCTAAGTGATGTGTTGGGATTTAAATGCAGTTAGGAGTCTTAAAGTAATTGGTAGACAAAAGGCTTGGTTGTATTGTCAGCTGAAGCAACTCCAGAGTTCAGATAGCTGCTGGAACACAAAATGTAAATGGAGCAAATGCATCCATTTACAACATACAGGCAAAATTGTTGTACTATCATGGGGTGTTGAATGACATAACACACATGTATGTTGTCAGGACTAAAATATCTTTGGAATTTAAAAAGTTCTCAGGAAGCATTTCACAATGCAAGGAGTTGCATTCAACCGTGAAATTCCGTGAGGTTCTGTTTTGAAAAATAAAGAGGGACTAATCATAGTGTTTAAAATTAGTGGTAGCTTACCTTGAAAGGATCATATTATCATATATTTTTATCTGCAAATGGAAACAATGGGAACTACTCAAAAATATACAGTTGGTGAACTTGTGGCTGAGACAAACAATTATAATAACATTCTGTAACTTTCTTGGAGTTTGAATTATCTTTCACATAGTTTTACATGATAAAATTGTGATCTTATAAGTCACAGATAGATCATGGCAATAGATTCAGTGTTTTGGGTTTGTTTTTGTTTTTACACATGACTATCCAGCAGAGAAAGCTCAGAAACTGCAACTACAGAATGTCATAAAACTAAAGAAGAATGATCAGGTACTATAGATTACAGCATATTAATCAGTGGCTGATAGAATCTTTCACAGCAAAATTTGGTATGATCCTTCAGGTGGTATTTTGTGTGGGGAATCATTGTGACAGATATATTAAAAACATCAATTAAAAAACCCACTGATTCCTCCTTACACAAACTGAGTTACCCAATATCAGCATCATACTGCTGAAGCCACGTGATTATACCCACCCTGAGCATGCCTGATATCTCACTGACACTTTTTCCCTGAAATATCAACATAATGCCTTATTAACATTTTTATAATCCTGCTTTTGGAGGGGGGAGAGGAGGTTGGTTTTTTTTCCTGATGATTATGAAGTCAGAACATTTCTGGTAACAGCCAAAGCTGCCCCTATCTCCAGCAAGCTATTGTCCAGCGGCTTGTGAGCTGATAGTGGTATCTGTCTTCAAACAAAACCTTATATCTAACTTCTCCAGTCTAAGAAGATTTGCTATTTTTATCAGACATTGAACAAGCCCAGTTTCATAAATGAAGAAAGTTAGTTTCAGATATTTTGTTTTGAAGAGGATTTCTGGAGTTCTCAACATAAGCTTTTCAACATATTTCTCAGCCAGATGGTCTTTTCATTTCTGCTTTGATACATAGCTGTGCAGTTCACTTAAAAGTATTTATTCCTCTGTCTGCTGTCTGGAAAGCTAAATTTAATTATATTCATGGAATGAAGAATAAAAGCATGGACCATACACACTGGTGAATGCAATTCACTTTGCAAATTGTTTTTATGGTAATGTTGCAGAAGGTAGCAGGTATTCACTTTGAAGTGGTAGGAAGAGAGAGAACAGCTTGCTTCTTGCAGTGGAATATTAAACAGCAAAAACATTGAGAATAGTAATAATAATGATCTTTCTACAAAGCACCACTAGGTCACTTGGCTGATAAGGTCACTTGGCTACACTTCTGAAGTAATTCACATTCATTTCCTTTTCTATTTAATTTACGAGAAATATAAAAAGCTGTCGTTAAGACTGCATACAAATCCAACTTTGTGCACCATGAGGAGGTATGTTGTTTCAGATAAAACTAAAATTAGAAAAATAAAAATTTCATAATCAAAAGGCAATAGATAAAAGTTCTAAACTAAGACACAATAAAAATTCGAAGAAAGCAGAAGGAAATTATTATCAGAAGAGAAACAAATCTCATAAGCTTCTTGTACTACAAATCAAGACAAGTGAAGCATAAAAACATTACTTTCAAATCCCTCTTGTATAGTGTCTTATAATGGAGGTGTCTGCTATGGCATAGAATATTCTTCCACCAGAAAATGAGCATCATTTTCATAAACTATGCTTTTGACATAATTTGAAATGTAGAGTCCATAAGAGTAGATTAGAGAATAATATTAGTTAATCTGATTTCATATTGTGGCAGTTCCAAGTGCAAAAGCATCCTGCAACAATACGATTTATATCAAGCACATTAATCCCCTCAGAGAGCTTGTTAATAGTACCAAAATGCTGGAAATTTTTGTACCTACAAAGCAAATGTGTTTGTACTTCTTGTACCCAGCAGTTACGTGCATAACATTTATATTCCCTCCTACTCTAATCTCACTCGGGTTAATGGCAAAACTTCTGTGCCCCTGAGAGCTTTTTCTTGGGCTCTTGGCAACATATGGAACAGTGCCACTAGCTTGGTGTGGACCCCCTGTCAGACTTCTGCTGCACACTTGCTTCCCAGAAGAATCTGTATAAAACAAAAGCTTTCAAGATTTTCTTCTTCCTGTGTCCCACCCAGCTATTAGCTTGAAATAATATTTTATGGATAAACTGGTATGGTCAAAATGAGAGATTGGGTACCTGTGCCAGCTAGGAACATATAACAGATTAGTGAACATAAATAGCTCTGGGAAGGAAGGCTGACTTCTTGATGGAGTGCTCTTTAGTTCTGTGGCTAGTGCACTAGTAAAGTACATAGTCAACAGAGGTGGATGTTTCTCACTAAATATCTCTGATAAATATGACTGTATTAAGTCTTCTGGACTCACCAGTAGCAAACATAAGAGCCTTACCTTTTAAGTAATTACGGTTACTACTCTAAAGCCACCACTCCACTGCTGCCTAAGTCTGGAACTCATATGTGCTTGAAGCATTAATACTAAAACCCAAGCACATCCCCAAAACAAGGCTGTATCATAATATCAGTGTAGGTGCACTTCATCACAGGTGACAGTACTGTGACATCAAATATTTTCTTTGTAAAGAACAATACCAGTAAGCTAATGCCTGAAAATGTTTTAGTAGGAAGTGAGTGTAGCACTGCAGCATTTTTATATTAGTTTGATCCCACACCATGTTGTCCCTCCCTTCCTTCCAACCCAATACTGTTTTATCAATATTCAGGGTTTTTTAAAGATCGTGCCAGAAATCAAGAGCCAGGACTTGATTTCCATTCTGCTCACAAACAGCAGGTGTAGGTTAAACACAAAATCAGTGCCTTTTTTCCTATTGAAGAGACCCTTTCCATATTCACATAGGATAAACTCAAAGGAAAAGCACATAAAAATGCATTTTCTCTACATAGTATTCCTCTGGCATGGACAAAAAGTATTTGAGGAAGCATATCTTCTGTACAATGGAAATGAAGTCTTTTATAACATCTGCTTACATATTTTTTATACATCTGCTTACATATTTTTACTTCAACACAGATATTGCTGTAATTGGACAGTGGCATGTTACCCTCATGGTTTTCTTTCCCAGAGGGAAAGAAGCCCTATGTTAGTTTCAAATATTGAAATGTTTCACAAGATTATGAGAAGATGACATAGTATTTCTTGGCCTATTGTTAGCAAAACCCAAAAATGTCTTAAAATATGAAATGATTTGCACATTTCCCTGATTGTCTACTGGCAAATGTTAACTGAAGCATTTTTGGTGGATTTGTGTAATATACTTTCAGTAGAAGGACGGTGTAACCTCATCTCTTCCAGAGAGGGGAAAGCCTAGAATCAATTGGTCCCTCTGCCAAAGTGAAATGAGATAGTCAGCGGCAAAGTGTGCTTATACAGTGTACACCTCTCAAAACTCAAAAACTAGCTGAAAACCTAAAAAAAAAGGCATAAACATAATAAAAGTTCCCAAGCCTTTTAATTATATTGTCTAGAAACTGTTTTGGCAAAGGTGTGCTAACAAATTGCTGTTATTTTGAGGGCCTGAATTACTAAGGAGAGGTACTAAGTAGGTACTTCTATGAAATTCTCTTTGCAGAGTTCTGCTGAGGAGGTAAAGGAGAAGGATGGGCACATGTTCTTCAGAAAAATGTCTAGGGTTAACTTAATGTTTTTTGATCAGCACATGGCTCATAAATGGACTAATTTTAGCCCTCATGCTGAGGCTGTGCTACATAGCCATCCCATAGCCATCAATGACAACACAAGGGCTGTTGGATATTCTGAATATCCAGTGAGGGCTGGAAGCATGCCAAGAGGGTCATCTGAGGGTAATATTGATGGACTGTACTGAGATCTAGCTGATACTCATCCTGCTGCAAAGTAAAAAGATTGCAGGGAATCCTGGAGTGAACTGTCCCCAGATATCCTTTTCCATATTAGCCCTCTGAGGTACCCAGGAGGTTCATTTTTATGGCTCTTAACTGGAGGAGATATTCACATGCAGTAAGGAAAGCTGGCCACTATTGGTGGCCACAAAAGATGGGCGCCCAAACAATGTCCAAATTGCTAAGTAAAGCTCTCAAAATCTAGAAAATGTCTGGATTAAAATCGACAGCCAACTTATTTATGATCAGCTTGCCTCTTTTTTTTCCCCTTTTCCAAGGATGCCTCTCCAATGCAGTGAACAAAGGGACTATGCTTCCCAAAACAACTTTGTTTTCTCTGTATTGCTCATGTCTGGTGTTTAATTTAACACAGTCTGTTCTATTGCAACCACAAGCTTTTCTCTGTGTTTTTCACTGTAGAATCAAGGTGCTTTTCAAATATTATTAACTTTCACAACAGTGTTGGAAAATACAGAGGTATCACTGTTATTCTCTCTTTGCAGATGGCTCAGTAGAATGGACTCAACAGACTTGAGCTCCAGCCTCTAAGACAGACATCCTGCATGTGTGTACTCTCACTGAAAAAACCCAAAAACCTGGATAGATTTTCAGATCTCAGGTCCCTGTTTGAGATCAGGAACACAATAATGGTGCTTAAAGACAAGGTCACCAGAATGTTGACAATAGCAGAACAATGTACATGTCCTAAGCCATGTGGGTGACTCACCAGCACTGGTTGAGGCTTTGACAGAAGATGGGCTCCAAATATAAAAAAAATCAGTTTAAGTTCTTAAAATTTGACGAACCTATAAATGTCTGAAAAGAGGGTCCAAGTGTGGGATACGCAAAGTGACCTTAATTTCATCACCAGCATGACCAAATGTAGCTCTGGCAGTACTGGCCATGGGAAGTCTGGCAAATGAGGTGTCAGAATGCACCCTCAAGTCCCACTTCCTTTTCCACTTCCCATGGCTGGAATACTCCAACCATTGTACAATGAAATTTAAGCTTTCTAGGAACAGTCATCTAAAACAAACTCATGGAATTTTACCTTTCCACAGGGAGCTGACTGTGCAGGCCTTGACTTGTGAACTACAGTGGATTTCAAGATGCAGCACTGGAATAATGACAGATCTATTTCCCATATCTGTTTTAGCTCCTTTTATTTGAACATGAGCCAGCAAAGAGCTCTTGTAGGACAGAAAGCCAACTGCATTCTGGGATGCATTAGGAAGAGTATGGCCAGCATGTGATTATTCTCCTCTACCTGGCACTAATAAGGCCACATCTGGAGTGCTGTGTCCAGTTCTGGGCTTCCCAGTACAAAACATGGACTTACAGGGATAAAACAGGAATGGACAATGAAGATGATTAAGGGACTAGAGCATCTCACATACAGTGAGAGGCTGAGAGAGCTGGGACTCATTAGCCTGGGGAAGAGAAGACTCAGAGGGGATCTTTTAAAATTTTACAGATATGAATAAGGGGTGGAATAACGAAGGTGAAACCAGACTCCTCCCAGGGATCATAGTATCATAGAATGGTGAAGGTTGGAAGGGACCTCTGGACATCATCAAGTCCAACCCCCCTGCCAAAGCAGGATTACCTAGAGCAGGCCACACAGGACCATATCCAGGCAGGTTCTGAATGCCTCTAGAGAAGGAGATTCCACAACCTCTCTGGGCAGCCTGTTCAAGTGCTCTGTCACCCTCAGAGTAAAGAAGTTTTTCCTCATGTTGAGGTGAAGCTTCCTGTGTTCCAGTTTATGACCATTACCTCCATCCTATCACAGGGCACCCCTGAAAAGAGACTGGCACCTTCTACTTGACACCCACCCTTCAGATATTTGTAAACATTCATAAGATCCCTTCTCAGTCTTCTCCAGGCTAAAAATCCCCAGGGCTCTCAGCCTTTCCTCGTGAGAGATGTTCCAGTCCCTTAATCATCCTTGTAGCTTTCTGTTGGACATTCTAGTCCCTGTCTCTCTTGAATTGGGAATACCAGAACTGGAGACAATACTCCAGATGTGATCTAACTAGGGCAGAGTAGAGGGGGAGGAGAACCTCCTTCGACCTGCTGGCCACACTCTTCTTTATGCACCACAGGAGACCATTTGTCTCTTGTCCACAAGGGCACATTGCTGTCCTGTGGATAACTTATTGTCCACCAGGACTCCAAGGTTCTTTTCTGTGGAGATGCTTTCCAGCGGGTCTACCCCTAACCTGTACTGGTGCATGGTGTTACTCCTCCACAGGTGTAGGACTCTACCCTTGCCCTTGATGAACTTCATTTGGTTCCCCTTTGCCCAGCTCTCCAGTCTGTCCAGATCTTGATGAATGGCAGCACAGCCTTCAGGGATATCAGCCACTTCTCTCAGTTTCGTACCATCAGCAAACTTGCTGAAGGTACACTCTGTCCCTTCATCTAGGTCATTGATGAAGATGTTGAATAAGACTGGACCCAGCACTGACCTCTGGGGAACACCATTAGTTACAGCTGGACTCTGTGCCACTGATCAAGACCCTCTGAGTTCTATTGTTTAGACAGTTCTCAACCCATCTCACCATCCCCTTTTCTAACCCACATTTCCTGAGCTTACCCACAAGGCTGTTATGGGAGACAGTGTCAAAAGACTTGCTGAAGTCAAGGTGGACAACATCCACTACTCTCCCTGCACCTACCCATTCAGTCACATATCACAGAAGGCTATCAGATTAGTCAGACATGACTCTCCTTCAGTAAATCCATGTTGGCTGCTCTTGATAACCTTCTTTTCTTCCATGTGCTTAGACATGATGTCCAGAGACAGAACAAGAAACAATAACCACACACTGAATTGTAGGAAATTTCACTTGAACATTAAAAAGAAAAACAAACAAAAACAACAGTAAGAGTGATTGAATAGTGGAACAGGTTAGATTGAACAGAAATAGAAAAAGAACACAAACATCAAAATGTCAAAAAAACATTAATATGGAATGAATCTCTGCCTTGTTAGGAGTAAGCTGTGGCTATGGGAGGATACTACAGGCTGCCAGCAATTGTGCAATATTTTGTCACATCTCTTTACCTTTCAGGAACACTTCCAAATACCAGATAGTTGATGAGCCATTAGGTCACGAGGAGGTGTTTCCTCACTGCATTTCTTGGCTGCTTCTAGAAGCCAAACTTCTTTTGCTTAGTGTCTAAGAGGTCTTTGTCTCTTTACTTCCCCAGTGGTAGCTTCATTTTTATCTCATCTGCATGGAATTTTCTATATGAGATTATTCTCCATGGTCCTTGAGAAATTCAGTTCCTGTACAAATTTGGACTCAATTAACTTCTGACCCAGCAATCTCTTTTTCTCTCAGTTCCGATGTCCACCTTTTACCCTCTTTGTGTGCTGACCTCTCATTTCCTTTTTTTCATAGCTTTTGTTTATCTACTCTTCCCGTCTTTTCACTATGAAAGAAGCATTAGAAAAATGGGCACTTCAAGATAATTTAAAGGCTGCTGTCAGGCACAAATGTTGCTAATTTGCGGGGATAAGGGAGAACCTGAAATGTGGAGTCTTTCTTCCATCAGAAAAATCAGAAAACACTGAAGACAACAGAGCATCTCTAAAGATCTGCTGTACATTGTACAGTGTCTCCTTCCAGCTTTCTGATTGTATAACTTTTCTCTAGAAACAATATGACTTATATGTAGAAAAAAAACATGCTTCAAGCTAGCTATTTATTGTTTTTTGCTACTGTTGTGTCATTAACATATTTTTAATTCATTCAGGTCTCTCCTGTTGTTTTTACAAACATGAGGTAGCACCTCAGGATTGCTATTTGACCCCAGGGCTGCTATAGCTGAGTTTCCTTTTACACAACTCAACAATCGAGTATTTAACCAACAAATGCCACCTGTATATATCAGCCAGGATGCAGCCTACAGCCACAGCAGTTTCTTTACCCACCTACCAATTGGTTCACCCTTTTTTTCTCAGACAGAATACATTATTAGGGCTGCCTATGCCGTATTCACCTCAGTCTTTAGCCATTTGGTGTGAATTATTTGCGTGTAAAAGCCTGCAAGCAAATTTATTTCAAGGTGTATTTTCAAAGCTGGGAAAAGAAGGCTATGACTATTATACATAATTGGAGGTATACTGTGTCATTTTCATCACAGAAATAAATTATTAAATTTGTCTTTCTTAATTCATTTGCCTCATTTCATTGTTTTTAATCGGTGTGTGCTGGTGCCCCCAGCAGGATCTCAGAAAAACTAAAGCTGTAATCCTGTGAACTAAACCTTGCAAAAAGAATTAATTTATTTATTGTACTGTGATGAATAGAATAGCTGCATTGAGTGTACATGAAGCTATATAATGAATATGTGTTGTCATGTGCAAATGTGTGTCATGTATGATCTTTACCTATAACAGACCATACTGAATTCTGTAAGTATAAAGCTCTGAATGCTTTCATTAGAGTACTCCTATGATGTGGCTGGAGAGCTGACAGGCAAAGAAGGACCTGGGGGTGTTGACTGACAGCAGGCTGAACATGAGCCAGCAGTGTGCCCAGCTGGCCAAGAAGACCAAC